>VZTI01002192.1:1571268-1601359 GCA_013397865.1 Struthidea cinerea | reverse complement strand
AAAAAAAAAAAGGAATCTCATTTACCATTTTACATCCCTAATATCTAATCTATTTTTTCCATTTCTTAGCCCCACTTACCTTCTTTAGGCTTCTACTTCCTTCAAGTAGTTGCCACTTACTACCTTTCTTTCCTTCGGTTCTGTTCTGTTTTCTCATTTCTTCATTAAATGAGATGCCTCAAATGCTCCTGTGTCCTTCAGTCTCATAACCTTTTTTTCTGCTTCCTAAAACTTGCTGGCATCCTTCTCCTCTTAGAATGCACGAGTTGAGCATCCTAGCTTGAAGACACTGTTTGAGAATACAGAGCCAGACATATTGTGTGCTGTGCACCAAGCACTTGCATACACAGCATCAGCTTGCACACCTATTTTCAGCTACCATAACACATTTCAAATCCATGCATGCAGTTTTCTGTCATCTTTCTGTCCCTTTCAGCATTTTTGCCTCTAGTTTTTTTCTTCTTTTCATCCTGAACATATTTTAGATTGGTAGAGGCAGTCTTCAGTTGAATCTGGCTTTTAAATCTCTCTAAATCCCTCTTATTCTCTCTCTACCTGTATTTGTGGTACTAAGCTGGTGCTTGATCGGGTTACTCTAACATAAATTTCTGTGCAGTATGACCTGCAGGCTTTCAATAACGTGCTGTTTACTTTCTCATTAACAATGTGCTCAGTTTAAGAGAAAGTTCTCCAATGTCAGTAATGTACAAATCCAATGCTCCTGAAACTTATTCTGGCATTCAAAGCTTTTTTCCAGGCTTTTGATACAGAAAGTATCTTCTATCCAGGGTAATTTTAAATTTTTTTCCAGATAAGACCTTGTGAAATGGGATCATTAGCACTTAAGTAAATTTACAAATATCTGTTGAATTGCTTAATTTTAACCCTTCTAAAAAAGCAAATCTTCTGGCCAGTGTTTGTTCTTCAGCAGTTCGTGTATTGTCTAGCATGGGGATAACTGGAGCCTCATTTTGATTAATTCACTGATTTTCAAAATGTGTTATTCCACACTTTGCTGAAAGAAAAACAAGAATATTGCTTAAAAAATGAGAATCCACTCATGAAATAATAGTGGAAAAATCCAGCCCTGTGAGCTGTTTTTCACATGATTTTTTTTCCCTGCCCTTAATTCTTAAAAAGTTCTTTTTCACAGAGCATTTCCAAAGAGTATTCCTTCCTAGTCTGAAGGTCACAGGAGTATTTCTTTTTATTAACTTCTTAAGTAATTTACTTTTATCTGAGTTTTACCCCACCTAGTTATACCTCTCAGCTTATAGTTTACTTGAGAAAAATTTTGAATCTACTTAAGTCAGAGTGAAATATACCACTCTTTAACTGGAAAAAGGGGCCCTGCTTTTTAGCTTTAGTTTCTGTAAATTGGTTTTATGTTGCTAGTGAAAGTAATAGACATTACTTAGTGGAGAGCACACAGAGCCAGTCACTATGGCTCAGCTGGCATGAAGTAACTTGCCTACCTGCAGTAATTCAATCATGCTCAATTATGGGGCCACATCATCAATTTTATTGCTGTAACTTTCAAGAGTAGCTGAAGCCTACAGCTTATATAACTCTGGGAGGTGACTGCGCTAAGATATGATCAAGACCAGCTGGACTGTATGCATTCAGATTTGCAAATGTATTTGAGTAAGTTTTCTCTGTATCTAATATTTCAACCTTTTTTGACGTATATTTTTACTGATGACAGGCTTGATACCACTGTAAGTTATCTCAGTCATTTCTGAAACATTATTAATTTCATGTCTTCCTTATTTATGAGTAGACCTGCCTTCTTCCCTCTGGTAAGCTTCCAAAAGCTGTTATACTGCTTTCATATCTCTGGCACATATTAACTTATTTTGCTTCTTTGCTCCCAAGTATCAATCTTCACTGCAAACCTGCAAAATTTAGCAGCATTCCACTGTAAAGTTGATAACATTTTCAGAAGTAAGATGCAGTTTTCAGTGACTCAGCTCCCACAGGACATCATTTTGTTGCAAGGTCAAAATGGTCAGCTGGTTGATGCTGGTCAGCACTGGGATACTGTGACCTTCCTAGAGAGAGTGCACTGCAAAGGACAACTCTTCCAGAGGCAATGGCAAGCCTACCTGGACAGTGGGTGATTTCAGCAAGTGTAGCAATTTCTCAGCTACAAGTTACTCCAGCTCTTGTGATTCAGCTCTTTGTGAAATCACCCAAGGTGAACTCGGGGAACAGAGAGACAGGAGCCTTGTTTAGCAATTCCACAGAGGTGGCCTTTATTGTCCAGCAGCCCCTGGGAAGGGGAGGCCAGGGACAAACTCTCCCCACACTCAGAGGGGGAAACGGGCTTTTTATGGAAAAGGCAGGGGCTGGCATAGAAACCAGTTAGCCAACTGGGCACAAGGTATCACCACAAAGAGGCAAGCCATGCTGGGGGTGGTTCACTCGGTCACCATAACCAGAGGAAGGTTGCTTATCTCTGGGTAGACTCTTTTTGAGCTCACACCTCTCTCCTCCAAGGGAGTGCAGAGGGCTCTTGTGCCAAGGGCTCACAGCCCTCCACATGTCATATTATCAAAACAGAAACAATAGTTATGATTAGTAGTACAAATCTAGATTCTTCCCTGGGGTCAGGAGAGTTATGAGTGTGGTCTGCTGAGTTCTGATGAAACTTTTCATTTCCACCTGTTTTCTATGCAAAAGTAAGCAAAGGTGTTGATTTCTTTCATAGAATGGTAGAATATCTCGAGTTGACCCATAAGTATCATTTCCTCCAACTTCGTCTTCATCACAGAATTAAGCTTTTATATTTTAGGAGTGCTCAAATATCAGTCTTAAAAGAAAGCCTCTAAGGGAACGTTTACCTGAAGGACAGGGCAAAATTACTTCTCTCATACCTGAAACAGTGGTTCCTGCAAAACCAAACCCCTTTTTTTAAGGGTAATAGGCTCTCAGTCACGTTCATTTACATGTGTTGGTGATGACACAGTGCAGATGTTGAAGGGATTCAGGGGATCTTGGTGTTCATGCTGGCCATCTGGGGAGTTTCTCTCCCACAGACAGAGCAATACACATAATTTGGATACTTCTAACTTTCTCTTAATCCAGTGATATATGTGCGTGTACTACATCACTTTCCTCTGCCAACAGGGAGGCTCATCAACTCTGACACTGTTACAGATATCAGGAAGGATCTGGAAGGTTCAGAAATGCCAGGAATGAGAACTGGTCTTATTACTTTCCAAAACCCACTTTTGGGAGCTCAAGGCTGCAGCTGGACCCCCTCTGTAGGCCTAATTCTCAGAAAATAGTTGCAGAAAATATTCCACAATTTCTTCCACCCATGTCTTTTGCCATGCAGCCTGTATCCCATCAGTTTGAACTGTCAAGGAGTGCTAAATGATCTGGAGCTGATCTTCCACCTTGATGCTCCCTGTCAGTGCAAGTCCATTGATGCCAAGGCACAAAAGAACAGGTTGTATCCTATGCCTGCAGTCTGCTTTGTGTACGGAGAACTTCGTGTTATTTTTCATTGTTCTCAAGGGTTCTTTTGTTTGTCTAGGGTTGATTTTTTGTTTGGGTTTTTTCGGTTGTTTGGATTTGGGTTTTGTTGGTTTGCAGTTTTTGTTAGTGGTGTTGCTTTTTTGTGGGAGAATGCAAAACTTTTATTTCTATTTCCTTCCCCTGTAAATTATAATTAGGGGGATCAATGTGTTTAGACAAAAAAAACCTAGGAGATAACTGAATTATCATTCTTTGACTAGGGAGTTTCCATTCAGTTTGAATATATGTATTGAAGATTATTGTAGTATAATTACTTTGGGGTTTGAGTCTCAAGAGGGCCTTACAAGTACCTTTTCAAATGAAAATTGATCAAGGCTAACAACAGGAATAAAAAGTCCAACTATGAAAAGTTTTTAGAGTCTTTCAGGATACTGAGGTTTTAGGTATACTGCCTCTGTTTTCAATTCACTGAATTCCCAAAGCTTTGCTGTCTCCTGGGGTGAAATCTGCTTTAGCTGAGAACTTTAGAAAAAGAACCCTGACTGGATTAAATTTTTTTAAATGTAATTTCAGTTAATAATGGTGTGGTTACACTTTTTCCTTTGAATTCAAACAGACAAAAAAGTCTTGCTAGTAGTTAAGTAATTTTACACTAACTGCTTCGCTTGTAGGAAAAATACAGACAATTTGATTAGATAAGTATTTCACTTAAAAAAAATTCAGAGTAGGGGATGTTAGGATGTGATAATGTTCCTAAAGTCTTTGTCCTGTTGTATGTACTTTCGGATGAAATATTTTCCTGTTTCTGTTGTTGCCCATCATTTGGTGTTGGGCCCAGAGGCATGACGAGCTGAGTGTCTCTCTTTGAGCCCTGTGGAGAGATGACTGCTGTATCATACTCTGCTGAAGTTGAGTACATACCCTTCCCAACAAATGAGTTTATACCCTTCCCAGCTCTGCGTGACAGCCAGATGGTCCTGAGAAATACCCAGGCATGATGAGATTTGTTTCTTTGTCAGGTTGTGCCTTTTCCTCTCACCGACGTTTACCTTACTCCAGTGATACGCAAGCTGCATTACCAACAGCATTGGCTGAACCATAGTGGCTGCCTGAGGTAATGTTTGGATACACAGATGAGAAGCTTGACCAAAGGGCATCCTGCTTTTGTCAGCAGAGCCACTTGTGGGGAAAACTCCTTCACTGGGGCAACTTGGACTTTTCCAGGGACTTGAAATAACATCATATACATATCTGCTAAAGCCACTTCTTGCTGGCTTTTAGTGCTGTCTTGCTATGCTTTCCACTTTTCTTTCTTACTTATTTCCACTGCTATCCATCTTCTCTTCCATTCCCGCCCCAGTTTTAGCTGTTCAATCATGGTGAAATAAGGCTCAGAGCTTAATTAAAGTTCACAGTTGCCTTCAATCTGTAAGACAGCATGGTCTTAGTATTGGGTATGATAGGACCCCAAAACCACTTCTGAAGAGAAGGTAGGCTGAAGCATCATCAGCCCATCATTAGTACATTAATAGTTTGCCTCCCGAATTACGTATCTATAATATCTGCCAGTCCCTCTGTCTTTCAGTCCTCCAGAGAGGGAAGGTTATAGTTTTGGTGTAAAAGAATCAATTCAGGTGCATCACGGAACTAGAAAGGTTTTTTTGTTTACCTCTAAAAGGAGGACAACACTAGGAAACACGGTAAAACAGCAAAAGGTAAGATTTCTATTGTGATTTTTTCCCATCAGAACATGGGCATCACCAGACTATTTGTTTACCCTCTATCTCCTTGATCTTTCAAATAGCCTGTCTGGAAGTCTCCTTTGTATACAAATCCTCAGATATACAGATCCTTAGGAGTCTGTGAGGAGTCTTCATTCTCTCTTACAGGTTATTTCAGACATTTTGTTCTTCATTTCCAAGTTAGAATGAAAAGAAATAATCTGAGCACCTGAGTGCTCCAAAGCTTTTTTCTGCTTAATTCTAGTACTGACAGTTTGAGGGTGATTAATAAATTGTTTGAGCTTTTCACAGAAAATGACACACATAGCAGCATATGGATGAGCCTGAACTACCATCAACTCCCTTTACATTAAATAAAGAGAAATAGGCACTTTTGGCTTATGATTCCTCTGATCTTTTCCAGCAGTCCACTTAGGAGGAGATGGCTTGTGTCCTGTAAGTGTTTATTCCTCTCTGCTGAGAAGGCACAAAATCTAGGCATGTCTCAGACTTTAATGCATTTATTGTAGGCATCCATGGAGAAGAGTGGTGAATGCCAAAGGATTAGGACTGATAAATTTCTGGAGGAGATCCTCTTGTGGACAGCACATCTGCCCTGGGAAATGTAAAAAACTGATATAAAACTGCTTCTTACTTTTCAGCAAGCACTTACATAATGAATTTGCTCCAAAGAAAGTAGACTAACTTCCATGTGTTTGCTTTTCGTAATCAGTTTCTTACATACGCATTTGTTGGAGGAAAATTTCCACTTATTTTCTGAGACTTGACATTATTCTTGGCTCAATACACCTAAAGCATGCCCTACTCTTGAACTTGGATGCTATTGTCGTGGTTTCAGCTGATCTAGAGTTCATTTTCTTCCTAGTAGCTGGTACAGTGCTGTGTTTTGGATTCAATGCGAGAATAATGTTGACAGCACACTGATGTTTCGGTTGTTGCCAAGTAGTGCTTATGCCGAGTCAAGGACTTTTCATTTTCCTGTATTCTGTCAGTGAAGAGCAGCACAAGTTGCTTTGAGGGAGCACATCTGGGACAGCTGGCCCAAACTGGCCAAAGGGATATTCCATACCACAGAATGTCAAGCTCAGTATACAAACTGGAGAAAATTGGTCTGAAGGGGACAATCACTGGGGGATCACTGGAAATGGGGCGGCCATTGGTCATTGGGTGGTGAGCAATTGTATCGTGAATTGCTTGGGTTTGTTCTTGGGTTTTATTTCTCCTTCTCTCTCTCTGTCCTCGTTCTTTCCTATTATTTATATAATTTTATATTGTTTCAATTATTAAACTGTTCTATCACAAGCCATGAATTTTGGTGTGGTTTTTTTTATTTTTATCTGATTCTTCTTCCTATGCCACCATTGGGGATGGTTTGAAAAAATGGCTGAGTGCTTAGTTGTGCTTAGTTGTGCTTAGTTGTGGGCTGAGTGAAACCAAGATACCTGTATATCACAACACAGAGAAATCCCCAGGCACACTCATGCAACTGAAAGGATTATATCCACTTGCTTTCTCATTACCTCTGTCAAACTCATAAACAAAAAGGGCCTTGCTTGTCTTTCCTACTGGCAACCCCAATACCCTCAAACTGTCCTCCTCTCAGTTATCCTTTGTTGTACTTTTCCTTGTGTTGTCCCTTTCACCACACTATTGGAAATACTCCCCCGCCCAGCAGCATTATTGTGGTCCATTGTCCAAATATAATCAGATGCATATGTTTGATCTATTATGAAGACGTGTTTTACTCATGTCATTTATAAAAATGCAGTTTCCTAGTCTGATACCTGTCTTTTCACCCAGATTTTTGGCCATGACTGAGATACAGAGAAATTATGTGCCAGTCTGGCCATTGTGAATCTGATTAACCTAAGAAATATTATTTCCTTTAGCCAGAGTAACCCTGAAAGGGTACATGATTTTGGGTTAACAAGTGCCACACATGTTTCAGTAGATATGGCGGGATTTGGTAGCAGTGGAGGCTTGGTCAACATTCTTATCAGCACAGGATGAAGCACACCTCATTTAAAAAACAGTTAATGTAGCTGACTCAGTTTTGATTCATTCTTCTCATTTCCTCCTTTTTTTCTTGTCAGTTTACCCAAGACTGAACACATCCATTTCTGTTTTTCCATATCTTAAAGTTACTGCTTTCTGTTGCCATCATCCCCCACTCCCACTGTATTTCAGTGCGAAAAGGCAATTCTCTCTTTGACATGGAAATTGTTCTCATAATTAGTTTTATTGATTAACTGAATAGAAAAGAACATGAAGCACACATATGCCCAGCGTCTGACAATCTGTTACTATTTCAGTCACAGAAAACAGTAACAATCTTATATATAATGACACCAATTACCTTCTCCCCCTGTAAGTTGCACCAGAAAAAGCCCTCTCATATAAAAAGTAATGCAGGACTGAGAAGAGTTTTTTCTTCCCTGTTAGGCACTGTGCACTACCGTGAAGGGCAATGTGCAACATGTGACTCATACTCCACTGCTGCAATGTAAGCTTTGCATAACAGAAGCAACTCATGCATAACCTTCAACAAATGTGTAACCTCACATGGGTCCTACACAGGGTTTTCATGCCTCATGTAGGTATTCATATGAGCATGCCTGGAACAGAAGGGTATTCCAAGCCACTGCTCCCAGAAGTGTTTCCACACTTATGTGTTGAGAGGGGACCTTATCAATGTTTATAAGGATCTGAAGGGAGGTGTCAAGAGGGTGGAGGGAGCCAGGATCTGCTTGGTGGTGCCAAGCAATAGAACAAGTGGCAATGGGCAGAAACTGATGCACAAGAAATTCCACCTGATCATGAGGAAAAATGTCTTTACTCTTCAGGTGACCCTGTGGTCCTTTCCAAACTTACCCATTCTGTCATTCTGTGATTCCCTATAAAATTTAGTGGCCCAGGTGCCAGAAGCACACTGGGAAGAGGAATTGCTATTCCTCCCACTACCCAAGGCAAAAGAGTCAGTCTGTATCTTCCTCAGGGCATCAGACCCTGTCTATGGTTCATTCTCAGTTTTGTGATGACTATGACACATAAGATGTGAACATAGTACCTATCTTCTTGGGCTTGGAATGGGGGATGCTTCATGTCCTAGGCATGTGCTATAAACCACTGAACAAAAGGTAGCTGCTAAACTGACCCTGATAAAACTGCATCATCCACAAGTATTTTTGGAGGACGTGTTTGAAGCTGACCACAATACGAACATCAGGACAAGCCAATGTGGCAACTGTATTAACATGGAGATTGATGTGAGGCTCCTCAGTGGCACGTAAGAGCCATCTCTCCAAGGGGAGATCTTGGACAGTTTGCTCAGGCTCAGAGACATAGAACATTAAAGTTCGAAATTTTAAGCAAGGTTTAGCCCAGCTGTACACATCACCTCTAAAGCTTGAAGTAATTTCCTCTATACTGTGGCTGTTATATTGCACCCCATTCCCCTTATATTCTGTCCAACAAGTACGGAACACATTGTATAGAAAGCTGCTCACTTACTTGAAGAATAAATTTCAGTGTCTGGTTAGGACTTTGTTTCAGTTCCCACACACCTTTGCTTTCACTAAATAAAGTCATTAACAATGTGAATTTTTCAGCCTTTTATTCCCATCACTGATTCTTGCTAAGTCTCTTCTCAGTTATACAAAAGACTCCTTTGGTATTTTCTCCCCATGAGGTACTCCTATACTGTAATGAAATCACCTCTCAGTTTTCTTTTTGATAGCTAAACAGATAGAGCTCTTCAAGCCCTTTATGCTAACAGAAAAAGTATATTCTTCTGAGCACCTGTCACTCCCATGTGGCAGTCTCACATCTAAGAAGGACAGTCCATCCACAAAGCTGAGAAAGCAGCATATTCAGAATACTTTGGGCAGTCATTCACTTTTGTTTCTCTGTCTTCTCTTACAAACAGGCAGGTAAATAAGTAATCTAAATTAAAAGGTATTTCAAAATCTTTGTCATCTGGCAGGCAGCAGAGAAGCTATTGCTTTGGATTTGAGTGGTTTTTAACTTGTCTTACACCTTTAACAGTCATTTCTACTTAAATGAAACAAAAGTAAACTGTTTCAAATGCTGATTTCCTTCCATGCTGCAATAATTTGCAACACATTGCTGATGCAATTTTAGATAATCAGACTGTTCATTTACTCCACCCTCTTCATTTTAGCATACATTGAAAGAATTTGACAGGCTGAATCCTGAAACCAGGATTAAAAAAATCTTAAACTAGAGCCAAGATTGGGTCACTTAAGGGTTTCTCCTATTTCAGGATGTTTTCCAGGTCTTCCTAAATGGCATGTGCATGCTTCCATATTAGGTTTGCATGGCCAAGCTTTGGTAGCGAGGGGGGCTACAGGGGTGGCTTTGGTGAGAAACTGCCAGAAGCTTCCTCCATGCCTGGCAGAACCAATCCTTGGTAGCTCCAAAGACGGATGTGCTGCTGATCAAGGCCGGGCCAATTAGAAATGGTGGCAACACCTCCCTGATAACCTATTTAAGAAGAAAGAAAAAAATGTATGGTGCAGTTGTAACTGCATCCAGAGAAGAGCAGGGTGAGAACATGTGAGAGGAACAGCTCCACAGACACCAAGGTCAGTGAAGAAGGAGGGGGAGGAGCTGGGATTCCTCTGCAGCCCGTGGTGCAGACCAAGGTCAAGCAGCTGTCCCCCTGCAGACCACAGAGATCCACAGGGGATGCAGAGATCCACCTGCAGCCCATGGAGGAAACCCCTGCCAGAGCAGGTGGATGCCTGAGAGGAGGCTGGGAGGCCCATGGAGAGAGGAGCCCCAGCTAGGGCAGCCTGTCCTTGAAGGACTGCACCCCATGCAAGAGTGACTCAGTGGCAGCTGTTTGGGGAGGACTGCTGCCCGTGGGAAGGACTCACATTGCAGCAGTTGGTGGAGAACTGTTGCCTATGAGATGGACTCACATCCAAGAAGTTCATAGAGAATTCTCTCCTGTGGGAGGGACCTCATGGTGCAACAGAAGAATGACTCCTCTCCCTGAGCAGCAGGGGAAACCACGAGTGATGAACTGACCATAACCCCCATTCCCTGGGGGTGGAGGGAAGTTGGGTCTTTTAATGTCTTATTTTACTTCTCATTATTCTGCTCTGATTCTGTTAGCAACAAATTCAATTAATATCTCTCATTCTACCCTGTTTTGCCCGTGATAATATTTGGCAAGTGATCTCTCCCAGTCCTTATCTTGACCCATGAACCCTTCATTATATTTTCTCTCCCCCATCCAGCCACAGAGCGCAGTGATATAGCAGCTTTGGTGGGTGCCTAGCACTCAGCCAGCATCAACCCATTACAGTTTCATTTCAGCCACTACAGGGGTGTTGTTTTGGTTTTTTATCCTTCCTTCAGTATATTGGTCAGCACATTTTTGGGGTTAAGGCTCCTCTTATTTTATCCCTACATTTCCAACATCTGTTTTGGGTTGGTCTCAAATTCCTCTGTTCAGTATCTTTCAGTTCTTTATCTCAGAGCATAATGAGTTGCGGTTTACCCTTTTCCCTCGATAATACAGCCAGATCTCTACTAATGGTAAATGATAGTGATACCTTCCGTAAAGCTCCAACACCAGTCCCAGTTAAAATAGGAGTTAATTTAAAAATATTAAAGTCTACTGTGAGTGTGATTTTGCAGCCATCTTCATTTCTATTTCTACTTCAAACTTTCTGACAGACGATTAGTTTTGATAATATTTAGACAAAGAGTTTCAAGAAAAACCTGCTCTCCTGAAACACTGAGAGAGTGAAAAAAATGTAACATCAGGAGTCAAAAAGGTGAAACAAAATTATTCTTGCAAAAATGCAGCTGAATGTATAAGAAAACCCGAAGTATAATTCTACCACATGGTAATTTGAAGCTGTAAGTTGGATTTGTATGCCCTGTCCACATGCTTAAATACTCTAACCTGACCTAGAATTCCCTCTAGCCCAGTTTTCTGGTCACCAAAAGTTCTCAGAAACTGAAAATATGACCAATACAGTAAAAATACAACTTATTCTCTCATTCTTGTTCTATGAGGGTAATAAGAGTTGGTCTGTTTTATAATTTTTTCCATCAGTGACAATAAAAACTTTTATTGTTTTTCAGCTCATTCTGGGCACAAAGTTCCCCATTGGGGAGCCAAATAATAAAATCCTTCCATTCTTGCTCAGGGGCTCCATTGGAAATGGCTGGGCAAGGTTCCCTGGATGTGGTTTAATATTAGACAGCTGTAGATGACCACCCTAAAAGGAAAGAAGTTTAAAATACCAGTCACATTGTCCATAGAAAGATGTCATTCGCTATCCCGTTTGACTCTCCATCCTGCAGAAGAAGCACATGTTTCTGTAGATTGCAGAAAAGAAATTGCTCCTGTCTGGTTTATTAAAATGGTTGGGTGTTCATCAGGGTCTTTTTACATCTGGGATAGACATCTGAACTCCCTCTCTCTGATTCACAGGAGTCTTAAGGTGTCTCTGAGGACTGACCAGTAGCAGTAACTTTTATTGTGTCAGCAGTGTGTTACTGCAGAGTTTTCAAATTAGCAAAATTTTCTGGTTAAATATAGATGTTCCTTTTCCTGTGCTCTAGATGTAAGAGGACCACTTAATTAAGATAATTAGGATAATTGAATCCCTAGGCCATAAGAGTGCCCTCAGTTCAGTTCCTTGGGAAACTGCAAAGTAACTGAAATGGGTTAGCATGGTCACCATTTGGCATAGTGCTGTGGAGAAGTGAGGGCAGTGGAAAAACCTCTCAGGACAGCATCTCACGGAATTAGACCAGAATTATTTCAAGAAAAATTCCCTGTAATATCCAAGCAGAGTTGATTTGCACTCATGCTTTCTTCCTGTCGTGCTTGCAAATTAGTGCCTTTTCTATTACTGCTTTGGTTTGATTTCGGTCATATCTTTTACTGCATGATGATTTCTCTTTCAATAAGCTTTATCTGCTTTAAGGCCTGAAGCCACCAAAGCACTTTTAAAAGACCACAGGTTACTAGGCAAACAAAAGTCTGCAGCAAAATATCCCTGAACTCTAGCAAGACATTTGCCACTATTTTACTCTGAGCTTTGGCAAATGACTTGACTTCCTCCTCTTCTCCCCACTTTTATGCATGCTGCTTAGAGCCCTTGGTTTCCTGGACTATGTTACTCCATGCAGCTCCTGTGAATGAGATGGAGTTTGCAGAAAAAGGAACTGCAGGCAGATCCACAATCACATTACTTTAGCAGCACAGCTTGATGTACTCAGCAAATAAAATATAGTCTTCACTGGTGGTAGAAGACATAACGTAGCTTCCACAAGAATGCCCTAATTTGCCCTAATGTTCTTTCGTCTCGGTCTTCCTAGTGATCAGTAGACTTTCTGCCAAGGATCCATGCTGTGCTGAAAGGAAGCACACAGAGTTCAAAGCACTTCAGCCTTAATGCAAAGCCCTCATTAAGAAACATGAAATGCACTATTTGATATTGTAAAGTTATGGGTGATGAGAAAAGTGAATGCAATAGCTACAAAAATCACCACAGATAAAAACGCCTTGTCCTTCCAACAGTCCAAATTTAAATTCCACTTTGGTGTCTCCAAGAAAGATCCCAAATATTGTGAAAAAGGTATACTGGGCTGGTATTTGCTTCTTGGGTACAAAAGGCAAGAAGGGCCAGGATGGATATTTTTCTTAAGGTCATATTTTGTTGTGTTCATATATTCAGTCGTGCAGATTTTGTAGGGAAAATTTCAGGAGTGGAAGGTAACTGATAGAAGAGAAATAGGGTTTATTGGCAAGGTCTGATTAAAACCACAAACAAATAAACACACAAGAATTGACTTGTGACACTTGTATGAGAGACAGTATCTGGTTTTCATTTTGCCTCTTGTCTTTTGCCTGTTGGAAGCTTCAACAGAACATTTTAGGTGCTGCAAATTTTTTCACTTCAGTATCATACTTCATCTCTTGTAAAGTATTTACGCTAATTTAATTAAGCATAGAAAAGACAGGCAATGATAGACATGAACCTATTTAAAGTGGGTCTTGTGTGTGAATTTCCCCCAAAATATTCATCATTAATTATTGCTCTTAGTTATCCTTCTGGTAATAGTGCCCTTAAGTCAGATGAACTATTGTGGCAAATATGGCTGTTTAGACAATCATTTAGCTTCATTTCATCTTCCTGGATGAAATCATTTTGAATTCAACTCACTGAAGAATCACTCCAAAGATTTTAATCATCCTCAGAATCTATGCATAAGCCAAATGGCTCCATATAACTTCAATGGCAAAATTAGAAAATGTGTTCCCAGGACTATGCAATGACCTACATCTGACTGTTCCCTTGGATGTACAATTTTTTAAGCTTGGGGACATTTTTCATTAAAAACCAAACAAACAAACAAACAAAAAACCAAAAAACAACACAACAAAAGCATGGGACTATGGAGACATTGTTTTTTGGGTTTTTTCCCGTTTTTGTGCAAATTTACAGATCCACAAGCCTCTCCCATTAAACTAACAGAATTGACACACATCTACAGAAAGGGCACAGAATGAGTTAAGGCAGGGTTTTACATCATTTCTCCAGATATCAAAACATTTAATTCAGCTGCAATAAAACACTGTTAAACCTCAGGTCATTTGAATGTTGAAGCAAAATATTCCCTTTAGAAATTTCACAGCTATTAGCCTTGAGTTACCAGTGATGAATGTTTCTGGAGCTGTAAAAGTTCTTCAGGCCCAAGAGCACATTTCAGCCTATTTTATTGTGGTCTTTCTGTCTCCTTGAAGGGGGGATGATCATTCCTGCTTAGCCATGCTAATGCAGTGCAGTGTAATAGCTACATATTCTGGTGTCCACTTTGCTCAGATCTGAATTTGAAAAATACTGTTCTTCCATAATGCTGGATCCTGAATGGATATAAAACTTCAGAGACTAGGCCCTGAAGAAAATAGGCTTTCAAAAGCAAATACAAGCTGTTCTCCTCAATTCTGCTTTAGCATTCAACATGTTCATGATATATATGAACATTCTGGGTGCATGGGTACATTTGTCTTTTCTTGATTGCAGAATGCAAACTGCTTTTGTGTTAGTGGGATTATACTAAACCTTCTAGTTGGGTTTACACAATAGATTAATTTCTTTACACATTGTCATAGACGTTATTAAGTGGTTGGAGAAAGGTTCTAAGTCCCTTTCACGTTGTCGTAGTCATTATTAACTGGCTATACAAAGGTCCTTTTTCCTCTTATAAATATGGTCTGGTTTGGGTGGAGGATTAAAATATTTCTCATGATATTTGATTAAGATATTTATGTTCTCAGGACTCACAGATCTGCTCTAACATGCTTGATCTGTCCCACCTTCCATGTCCTCCCTCTACCTGGCTATTTAGACCATTTTCAACCCCTGATGTTTTCTCCTCTACAGCATTTAGCAGATCATTTCCCCACCTCTTAAGTAAAAATCACATCCACTTCTCCTCACAAGCATGTCAGCCACACTCTTCCTTTGCAAAACTTAACTTCTGGGAGCCCTTTATCCCTGTGTTTTTCAAATGACTATACTGAGTTACAAAGTGGCTGCTCTGCCACACCTTACCCAGCTTCTAATTCCCAACAGCTTTACTTATAGCTCCTCTACAATCTCTTATTGTTGCACTGGAGTAATGGGATATCTACGTCTCTTCCTTAGCACTCTAAATCATAATGAAAAACATAATATTAATAGAAAAGGAAGTTTTCCACCTGTAATTGATTTCCATTACAATACTTACACGATCAAAACACAGGATGCAGTGCAAGCTTACCCAAAAATTATGACAAAGACAGAATAGTGGACATGAGCACAGATCACCAAGTGCCACTGCTGACAACTCTGCTTCCCTTGAAATGAACCAACATTTCTTAGTGGAAGATATGACAGTAGCTCTCCATATATAGTAGCTGGGATTTTCACGTCTGTGTAGGCATACATTACATGGACACTGACAGTCAGCAGGTACTAGATGCTTTTTCCTTGTTTTCTGTGGAAAGGTAAATCTAGACGAATTCTCTGATCTATTGGTTATTATTATTATTATTATTATTATTATTATTATTATATTGATTGTTAAACCACAGCAGCATCGTGGTTGTAATGTGGCCTTACACAAATGCAAAGAATAAATGAACATGAAGAAACCATTGCATCTCTCATCG
Source organism: Struthidea cinerea (assembly GCA_013397865.1). Classification (NCBI taxonomy): domain Eukaryota; kingdom Metazoa; phylum Chordata; class Aves; order Passeriformes; family Corcoracidae; genus Struthidea; species Struthidea cinerea. Next base: position 1,585,930 of record VZTI01002192.1, on the reverse strand, counting down.
AGCAAACAGAAGGAGCCTGGAAAAGTTTAATACATTATTTAATAGCAAGTGGTGGAATCACAGAGCTAGCAGATGTAAAAGATTCATTAATGAGATACTCAGCTCTTGGACGCATGCTCTTGAAGCCCATTAAAAACATTAGTATGCATAAATGGTGATGAAAAGCTAAACAAAACTGTGGTCAAAATAAACTTGATGTGGGATTACACCTTTCCACAGAGATTTTATTTGTTTGTTTGTTTTAGCAGCACTTAAATACTTCAAGTACATTTAATTTAGATTTATTAAGATATTTAATTAATATAAAATGCTTTATAAACGAGAACATATTTCTTCCATAGCAATAAAACAGAAAAAACCTAAAACAAAATATAGTCTGCTAGAGTGAAAAATTGCTAAAATGGAATTATTTCATTATAGAGATTAAGATACATTTGTTAAATCACTGGGTGATTTGCTTTCACACGCAGACTTTAAATTTGCTTATGGATCCATGCATAGCCAAAAGCATGTGTGGTCAAATTTGCACCACAGAATGTGGCCCTCTGATTAGCCAGCTTCTACAGACAGAAGCATGCAGCTTGCTCCAGTTCACTATCTGTATAATTATTCCCTTGAAAATTTGGCCAAGTAGCCATCAAATCATATTTGTCAGGCCTTAAATAATTCATATTTACCAACTGTTATCTCATTAACAATTAACAAACATTTACTAAATGCAAATTATAATGTAAATTGGATTATGGATTTTAAAGAAGTAGTTTAATTTTGATGGTTGGTCAGGTTTGCTGCCTAACAAGCAGCCAGAGAGTGCAGAGACATTTTAGTGAGAAGCTTCATCTCTCCAAGACACCTGGAGCAGCTTCTGACTGGCCAGCTGCAGCTCCAAAGAGCCACCCCAGTGGGTGACTCTGCTCCCTGTGGGCACAAGATCACAGAGCCCTGTCATTTCATGTCAGTCATTTATAAAGGCAACTCAATGGGTTCCCATAGATCCAAGCAGGATCCTTTGCTTTCCAGGCTGAGCCTTGTCACTCAGCACCACCTAGAGCTGTCACCATCCCAAAGACTGATCCTCTTGGACTATCCTGTTTAGTGGAAAGCGATCCTTTCCATGTCAGAGGGGGGGTGGAACCATACATCATTAAGGTCCCTTCCAACCCAAACCACTCTGTGATTCTATTTCTTCTGAAGTTCATTTGTTCCTTGAGTTTTCTCCTATCCCTAGATGATCACCTGTCAGGGGGATTGCCTGCAGACACCAGCATGAGGCACCAACTCACATCCTCATGCTGGTCTGAGATAGGATGGAGGAGGGAATAGACAAAAGAATCACCAGAAAGTATTTACAGGATCTTTGTAGTCTACTGAAGGCACACCACTGTCAGAGGGCAAATCTCTCTCCTTTTCTGAGTTATTTTTAGGTTTTATTGAATGTCCTGCCTATTAGACAGGACATAACAACCCAGAGAGCCGGAACCAGACAGAGAGAAAACAGATATTCAAATCACTTCTTGGTCATTACTTGAATTGACACTGTCATTCATGTGGATGAAGGCAATGATCACTGGTCTGTGAGCTCCCCTTCCCCTGCTTTTGCTTTTCTTGACAGGCTTGACAAGTCTGTCCCCATTCTGCAGGTTCTACTCTTCTGTATACGGTAAGACCATCTTGTGTCTTCACCACGCTTACACATGCCACTGAAAACTAATTGGCAGAGCAAGGACCTAGGCTAGAGACTGTTAATTTTACATCCCTTTCTAAGTAAATGCTGAGAAACTGTTCTCAGTTTGTGTTTTCCTCTAAAATCTGCATCTTTCCTTTATATCTGAAAAAATGTCTCACCCAAAATCTGGTGTCATTTTTCCAAAAACACTTAGCTGGCCTAATGACAGACATTACGTCATATAAAAAAAAAATCTTACCCTGTCTTTCTCTGCCTTTGTACCCCCATAGTAAAATACTATGTGTCTAAACTAGTAGCTGTGGCTTCCCTTTACAGGCAATAGAATTTAAGGATACCATTCACATGACCTAGTTTACACAAGGATGTTGTGAATTGCCGTCTAGTAAGAGAAATTCTCTCCACTAGCTGTGAAGGAAGTCTATAGTGACTAGCTCTGATGTAGAAGACCTATGCTTGATAAAATGAGTCCCAGAACTATTTTATAGATGTGTTGCACCTAAAAATAAATTATAAGCAAAATAGCTGTGGTATATCTTTAGCAACTCTTTTTTTAGCAGTAAGTGAAGTGGAAACTCACATTCTCTTTTGCACATCCTTGGTTAAGTATGTTACTGCTAATTTTCAGCTACCTGCTACTGTTTGATTTAGTACTCCACAGAGGGTTCTTTCTAGTATTATGAGAGAGTCATTTAACATCATGTGAGATAGCAGACGAATACTGAAGAATCTCAGAAGGAAATGTCCAGGAGGTTATGAGAAATGAAGGGGAAGTATTGCTTATAAAAGGAAAGCTGGTAATTGGGGATAATTTTGAACAAAAGTAGCACACAACAACACAGAAAACAAGCATGCTTCAAAGTGGTCATCCTTACAGTAACATGAGCATACTGCATACAAGGGACCTCATCTTGATGTTGCTAGCCCTAAGGTCGCCAAGAGTTTTGAAGTGCCAGGTTTTACTTTATCCTTAATCCACAGATGAAGTTTCACAAAAGGAAAGTTGACTCTTGTGCCACTACTGCCCAACACACTCCTGAGCCACTTCAGCAAACTAAGTGGATTTTTAAAGATGGTTTTCTGCTGGATTAACATGTGTGAATTGCTCTGTAAAGGAACAGACAGGACCAGAAGCAACAGTGCAACTGGAGAAATTGTAAAGCTAATAGTTAAATATGTAGGGGTTACACAACAACCTAAGCCAAACTCTCAGCTTCCACTCAAAAAGATGTTTCTGCACTATCCTATTCCCAGTCACACATTCCCAGCACTTCACCTATATGAACATGAGTTATACGCTGCAGGACTAAAGCCTAATCCAAAACCAGGAGAAAACAACTAATTTTCAGCCAATTCAGCATTCTGGCGGACATTGGCTTGGAAGATACCGAAATGCTTGCAACATTTCTCCCCATACTCCTAGTGCAAAATGCTAAGAAGGTGACAAGATGAGGCTTAAATAGGTTCAAAATTCAGATTTACAGTGATGAGACCAGTGATGTCAGCGGGAACACAGATTTAGGTCTCTATCATAAAAATAATTAAGCTCAACATTAGGGTCAGAAATGCCAGAGATCAAGCTTAGAACTGTAGTCATGGAAATGAACATTTGAACCAGGTCAAGGCCCTTACCCAGAGAGAGAAGCAGTATGCACCCAGGGAGCTGCAAGACAAGGCTTTCAAATTGTGCTGCCAACTTATGCACAGTGAAGTTAAGGGTGTACAAGATTCACCCATTTAAAAATAACTCTCCAAAACAGATTTTGCATGTAATCTATAATAACCTGCCTATTGCAGTATCAATCAACAAAACAGATATTTTGCAATTCAGTCATTTGTTCCATCTTTCAGTTTTAGCCAAACAACCTGCATGTTCACGTACATCGTCCTCTGACCTGAAGCTGCAGGGAGGTATACCACCCAAAAGTGTCAACTGGATGCTAGAATTTAATTTCCATGTGAAATTCAGATATTCCTACACTTTTTTTCACCCCATATTAGGATATGAAGTCATAAAATACTTACGAAATTAAGAAAAAAAAAAACCCAAAACTTTACTTTGAAAGTACTAAAATGATCATTTGTTTCAAGTTAAATTTATCAGAGTTCCTGCATCAAATGCTCTTTTTCAGCTTGGTCAAGCCATCTAGAAATGATTCATGACTTACAACAAAAATCTGAACTTGAGGCAGTTTAGCTTGCAAAGAGGTGCCTGAGGGAAGATGTGACAACTATTTCCAAAGACAGAAAATATTACTAAAAGGGTGAAGAAGGACCAGTGCTCCATGACCATACTAGGCATACAAGAAGTAATGGACTAAACCAGCAGAAAGACTGATGTAATGTCATAGCAACATATGTCCTTTCTAAGAATAGGTTAAAAATGAACTGACCTGCCTGGGCAAGCTTGAGGTTCTTTAAGAACACAGGAGATGAACATCTGCCAGTATCAATGATGAGCCTTATAATAAAGTGACTGCACTGGCTGAGCCAGCAAAGTCTCTTCCAGACATATGAATACGCTCAACATTGAACTGAACCCATCTGAGTCTCTTGGTGCCTGGCAGCAATTAGTGCTCTCTGCAGTGGTGGTGCTCTGGACAGGGTCCCTGGCTGCCTAGCAGTGCCATCGCCATGATGGAAATCCACTGAGGGAAGGATTGGGGGGGACAGCAAAGAGAGATATTCCTAAGTGGAATAATTCAATGAAATTACTATCTCCATTCAAAACCAAACAACACACTTGGATAGTGAGCTCTCACACAGTTTAGTCTATGTCAAGTGTCACTTTGAAAATCTAGCTTTTCAGCCTAAAGTGTTTTTCTGTTGCAGGGTCCAAGGTTAAACCATTTACATTTGAATTTGCCATTCCACAATGGCATCAATGAATGCTGAGAGAGGTGTTTGTTCTAGGAGAAAGGTGGGTAACAACCAGAGCCTCCTACAACGTAAGGACATACACTCTGCTACGGATGCTGGTCCTGGGAGCATTCAGTTTCTGAGAGTCATTGAGAGATTGTTTTAGAAAGTGAATGGGAGTGCAGTCTTGTTTTAACAAGTCTTTCCAACAGAGAGATTATGTCATTCTTGTGAAAGATGGTGCGTTGCTGTGACAACATGTACTTTCAGGAATAAGCTGAGAATCATAGCAAAAGAGAGCTCATCACAGCCTCTTATCTCTGCAGAGGCGTCAATGCAGGTCAAGCACAGTTTGAGTAGCTTGGTTTCTACTGCTGTTCCCAAGGGAAGGGTGCATAGTTACCCCAACAAGTACATAAAAGAACAGAAAACCACATGGAGACTTTATTCTCTTCAGGGAGAAGAGCTTTTCAAATTTGTTACCCAACAGATCAACTGGTGTGTTGATTTAACTGATACAACATAGCAACTGAAATTGCCATTTGCATTGGCATGCCAGTGTGATCAATCCGGGGCATGAGTTGCCTTTGGGTTTCCCTGGGAGAGAGATACGAAAGCTTTTTGCAGCTGGGAATGCTGTGGGCAGGGGAAAGATGAAAAGGAAAACAAAAGCCATTTCCCTACACTTGTTATTTCCATGACTGAGGCTGGGGTAAAGAGATATTTCCTTCTGTTTTCCATCACTAAGTTTAACTAGCTAATAAGAATTAAATTATTTCCACCATTTTCTGCACTTCTTTCATTTGGAATAGGCCCTTGACTAATTCTTACCTTCACATTCAGCATCTTTGAAGGAATATGCTTTCCTGTGAAAGGAGATGCATTGCTTTGCTGCAGTTTGATGTACGAAGGTCAAGTAGTGGAGAAAGACTGTCATTCTTTCAGCTGAAAGGCTCCTGAGAAGTGCCCTTGAACTGCCAGGGAGGAATATTCTTTTCTTCTTCAGAAGATGTATGTAAGAAGTTTATGTTGATCTTTCTGCAGCATACTTTTCTGGGTTTTTTCTGCACCTTCCCTTCCATAAGTGGAACAGTGTGTGTTTAATTGTGGTGATGCATGACCTCTCAGCTAAGATTAGGGGAAATATATGTCTTTATTATTTTGCTCCACTCTCTCTGGCTCAGTAGACATGCTCTGTTCTTCCCTCAGAATTCTCCATGTCTATAATAAGATTTTCCTTATTCAGAATACAGGAAGGATGAAAGTAATTGAGCGTTACAGGTGGTTTGTTCAGTGACTAATTCCTAAAAGCCTACTAGCAGTAAAAGTGGCCTTCATTATACTAACATGAGTGTTGCAGGTAGGAGAATCTATTTCCATTTGGGAAACCTAGGTCTAAATCCAAATTGTCTTGGAAGCTTTCCAAAATTTATAATGAAAAGTTGTTTGCAAAGACAAAAAGGAAATTGATGCCTTAGCTGAAAGTGTCCAGGAAGTATGCCAACCTTTGTTGCCTTATTTGTTGACACTTTCAGAAAATCTGCTTATCAAGGAGGCTGTTTTCCTGTCCTGAAGCAGCGCTGCTTTTCAGCAGACTGACTTTCCATCAAGGTGGTATTCCCTGTCCTAGAATCCTCAGGACTACCCTCAGAAATATTTCAAAGTATGAAAGCCCCTTGTATGGCAACCAGATTTAATGAGGTGTCATGTTTGCGAGAATAGGTAAGCAGTTCCAATTTCTTTCCCCTTTTTTTCTGTTTTGTGTCTTTTCAGCAGCACAAGCGATACAGATAAATAAAACCAAAGACATCATAATTATAGCTAGTTCAAAAAACAGGTTAAAATCACCTGATCTTGTATATTGTTCCAAATGTTTTTCACCATTTTCATGTCAAAATATTAATTCTATTTGCCTGTTTCTGAAAGTCCATGAACTGCATATAGAGCGGCATGAAAATATACCCAGATAAAATATGTTCCACTTACAGATAGAGTGCATTATTTCATTTTGGACAAAATTGTAAATGAAGGTGGTGCTTAAGAAAACGAAATAGTATCAGTGCCAGCTCAAGCCAGGCATAGTGCCAAGAAGTTGTGGAAGAGCTATAGGGGAAAGCTTGCTTAAGTACCTAATAGCCTGATTTCCAAAACCCTTCCTACTTCAGTCCCGGCCCACTCTTGTTCAAATAGTGCCTAGTTAATGAATTATGATGACATTTATGGTGATCTGGTAATAAAAATGAATGAGGATAAGTATGAGGCCACCAAAATCAGACCCAGATATCAGAAGAGCTTTTAATTATTCTCAAATTCCTGTCAAACTTGAAAGAAAAAGATTAGGAAATTAAACACTTAAGGTGTCACCAATCTTAACAAATGAATACCATTAGAGTGTCTTCTTTCTTTCCTCAGCCGGAAATCATGTAACACTGACTGAAAGCTATGAAAAATGCTCTTCCTATCACAGCATCTGGCTTCTTAGCAGCCTTGAGTGGCTGGTTTTATTGGCTATTTGTGCATTGCCTGAAAATTTCTCACACTGTTGTTTGGCTATTTACTTTACTTTGTGCTCTTAGAAAATGTTTTATTTAATTCTATTTGAATTCAGAGAATTTTAGGACTTCAATTTTATTGAAAAATCATGCAGTGCATGAATCACTCATCTTTGACTGCCAAACTTCCTTAAGAGTGGAAGAGAAAGAATGTTAAGAGAAAAAGTATTAAATGTAATGTGTTTCAAGGCAGAATTTAAGCAGTACAGTAGCTAAAGATGCCAAAAGAAACCTGCCCTTCTTCATCATCATCTAATGTGATGTTGAGCCACCCAGTCCTGCCACGCTCAGGAGGGGAGTAATAAAGTGGCTTTTGTGGGTATCTGACATCCAGCCATGGTCAACCCACTACATTTTCCAGCCTTCTGATACACTCTAAGGCTTTTGACTGTTCTGTAGCAAACAGTAATCAAATTAAAACAAAATGGTTGATCACAGGCATCAAATTCTCATGTATAGACATCTAAAGCTGGAATGACTTTTAAAGATTGTGAACCTGCATCACTGATAACACGGAGACCAAAATCTGCAGTAAAGAAGTCAGTTAAGTGAACATATACAGAATACTTTCTTAGGCATTGTGGTACAAAAGATGGACCTTATTTCACTTGCTGTGGAACACTGTGATTGGAACTGCTCATTGTTGCAGTCAGTGAGCCTACATAGCAAAAGACAAAGAGAGTCCTCTGGTGAGACAGTCCCTAGTATCGGAGAATCTCCCCAGGTTAGGGTGACAAAAGAAGCATCTCGCAGGATGCTCTGTTCTGCTATGCTAATGTACTCCAGTTCTGCTTCCCTGGTTGGCGTTGGCCTCCCGCCTCTTTCTTACCTTATGTGTTCCACGTCCCAGAAAGTTCTCCACTCCAGGTTCCCCCCATTGGCCCTTGCCCCTCGCCACTCCCCCAGAGCTTCCCCACTGGCTCCCATTCCCTAGTCCCGCCTTTGTACCGCCCCCATGCCCTCAGATCATTGGTCTCTGGTGCTCGCCCCCACTCCTGTACTTAAACCTGGACTTTCCGTTGTCTTTTGTTTTCGTCCCTGAATCCCTTCACGGTGTGGCTTTCAATAAGCCTTGTCCGTGGAACTTTCTACGGAGATTCTTCCTGCCTCTTTGCCATCAGCCCATACTACTGAAGCCATCCGTGCATTTGTGCATGCACACGTGTGTGCATGTGTGGCTGATCCTGCCGAGCGGCTGCGCTAAAGAGATGCTTTTGGAAGATCACAGCACCTCGCGCTACGGCACAGCAGCCGCAGTGCCCGGCTAGCGACAGCTCATATTTAAGCATTCAAAGAATGTGTCTCTTTCCGTTAATCCTCACACTTCAGAGCAACTAACATTAGTGAGTGCACACACATCTATAAAATTTCTCAAAAACCACTGTTTAACATTCATATATCTATCATGATATTGTATTTCCAAAGAAAACCATATTGTATTTCCAGATGTGAAACCTGATCTCGATAATCCAATTGATGCTGAGAAGCCTGGAGAGATTCTGGTGCCTTTTGGTGTCACTGTTGAGTGGCAAGAAGCTGTGAAACTTAGAGGAGCTTAATTTCTTTCAGTCCATGGATGAAAATCCATTTCAGGTTGTCCGAGGATAAAGTCTGCCTTGCGTTATCACTACCAAAGCACCGGGCTGTGCTGCCAGATGACTGCCTGGACTGTCTGACGGGCAGTTCCTAACCCCTGCACATGTAGTGTTTGTAATTCATTATGCTTGGAAGTCTCTGCCCCAAAGAGTGAGACTGGAGGAGTCAAGCAGCCTACACTGCCTCAGATATTGCTAAGCTCTAGCTCCCCAAACTGGAGGTTGCTCTAGGCTGCATAATTCGGAAACCGTTGTCCTTGAGTGACAGAATTCAATGAAGCCTTCGTTTAATTTTGTGTCCTGCAAGCCCACAGCCCCATCACTACAAGAGCATTCCTCATGTCCTGCCTGCCACATTGCCAGTCTCCACCAGAACCATTCATGCCTCCACCTTCCCACAACTCCACCCTTTCTACCTTGATCCCCCTTTAGTTACAACAAAAGTAGTATGTGTTTTGGCCATTTTGATGCTGTCTGAACTAGTGTACAAAAGGATCTCACCATATTCATGGACATGGTGGAATATTTACTTCTGTGACACATTATTTTAGGACTCTTGCACCTTCATACAACCACTTTCCACGAAGTGTGTCAGATTTAACTATCTTGGAGACATCATAGCGAAAGGTAATTGAAATTACGCCAACAGATTTGAAGGATATTAGGAGAGGATAAGCAGACAGATGGATGGAAAAAAATGTTCCTTAAACTCTGTTTCTTAAGGAAGTTAGGCCAAAATGAGGCTATTTTCTATAATTTAGCAGAAGAAAGTTATTTTAATATCAATAACTACTTTAGAAAAATCTGGCAGAGCCTGAAATGTCCATGTAGACTTATCGTCATGTGACAGTGTTTGGAGTCGTGACTACTGTCTATGTAAGGATTTATCTCACCATGTGTAAAAGTTGTCATGGCAACAGCACTCTGCAAATAAATATATAAATAATAAATGGAAGATTTTATGAGCGTACATTAGAGCTGTAGTCCTCATATAGCCGTCTTTTTCTGCACAGATTGAAGAAAAGGGTCACAAGGAGTTTTTTCTTGGTGTGCATATTTATTCACCTCACTCAAGGATGTAAAACATTTGCTTTAGGAGGTGAATACTAAAAATTATTAATCCAGAAAATAAACATTGGCCAAACCCCTGCTGAGAAATAATACAATTTATGTTTCTTAAAGCCAGAGGTCAGAAGCACAGGTTCTGAGTCCCTCCTAAAACAGCAAAGCAAATTAAAACTGCCTCAAAAAGACTCCTGGGATTCCACCTGTACAGACACATTCCCAGCAGGTGCAGAACCACCAGAAAGCTGCTTTAATGCCCTTCATTACACCCCAGACAGAGACTGTGACCATGGAAAAGTTGCACAACTAATGTATCTGCCCTCTTTGTACCTCTGGCTGTCTTAATCCAGCATGTGCTGGTTAAAGCTAGTATAAATTAACCTGCTCCCTACCCTTTTCTGATCTTTCTTCAAGTACACATCTCTGCTCTTACAAGAAGGAATCTGAGTAAGCATCCATATATATTCCACATGTACTCGGGGCCATGTCCTGTAGAAATTGTCCACACATAGCTCTAGTTGAACACATGCAGGTTGCCTACAAAAAGCACTGAGGTACCAGGTGTTGTATATTTTTGTCAGAAGGTACTGAAGTCTTCTCATTCAAACTCCAGGGGGTTTTGTGTGTGGGAGTGCTCTTTAAAACTGAGAAATGGAATCAGTGCTTTGGTAGGAGGGGCAGGTGGAAAACTATTGTTCATCATTTAAAACTAGTCAGGAAGAAAATGTGCATATGTTTATTAGATGGGTTCATTGGTGATGACTGTTATTTTCAGCAGTCTTGGTGAATCATGAGGCATTATTTTTATGTGCAGCCCAATTGGCTAACATTATTCCATATTATCCCTAGTATTTTGGGTTAATGAAGAGATAAACATGATTGACTCATCAGTTCGACATTTCAGTCAATTTTTAACCACGCTTTCCCTAATTGTTTCTTTAGGTCTATTTATAATTACAATAAAGCCTGTTCTATTAAATAGGCAGATCATATTTGTGTGTACATATATGTATACTTATACATATATTTATATTTTCTATTTCTGTAATGTCTATATTTGAAGTATGTAAAATGCACAATTAATAGAAACAAAGAAAGATTGATCCAGCCAGACTCAGTTATGAACTTCAAATCATATTGATGCAAGTATCTCCTGTTAACATTTTGAAATTTTTTAGGCTCCTTTGAATAAAAATAAAGATCTGCTTTTCAACATGGTTTTAAGATATAAAAAATGGGGTTTTTTTACTAAAGCTGAAAGTGAGTTCTAAGGCAGGATTTTCATAAGCACTGTCCTGAGACCGGCTCCCTCTTTTTAAGCCAGGAGACCAACAGCCTAAATATCTCCATATAGCAAAGTTGGCTGGCTGTCAGATAAGCAAATCTCAAATTGCAGGAAGACTGAATTCAGCAATGTGTCTAGTTTTAACACATGAGCAATCTCACTGACCTTATACTGTTAGTCTAAACAACATGTGACGGTCCTTTCAAAAATAAGCCGGAGACCAGTCTAGAGAGTTAAGCATTGTTGCAGTAACCCTACTGAGAACATGGTAGATCGATTGCTTTTCTAGTTCAGACCTTTGAATTAAGGAGTTTGGGTGATAAACCAAGACGTACAATCATAGCTGACGCTAGTAAAGTCTGTATTTTAAACAAAGATGTGTATCTCATTAAATATAGCCTCTGAAGCCATGTTCCTCCAGGTGAGCAGCATCCAAAAGTGAACCCTTTAAAGTTCATCTCCTTCTAATTTCTCGTGGATAATTCTCAAAATGTTCCACTGATGATGGGTCTAATTGCGTTTGCTAATTTTACTTTGCTGTCATGTGACAGTAAGACACCACCAGGATCAATATGGTCCAGATGTCCCCAAACCAAAAGACATGAAACCGTCCCTGACCCCATGTAACAGTCTTCATCCCTTTAGAAAAATGACTAGAATTTTACAGAATTTCCACCTGCAGGAGGAGAGGACTTCCAATTAAGAAATATGGTGACATTTCTGGAGCAAAAATGACCACATGTTCCTAGGAAGTGGACTACAATATAGAAGACAAAAAAACACGGATCAACAGTCCCTGATGGTATAACGGGGGCTGTGTCCTGTTACACAGTTGCTTTAGTCCCGAATGCATAAGACACATACCACTGACCAAAAGACAGTTTGCTATCACTACAAATGCCAATGAAATGTCCCTTTGCAAGCTGTGGCTAGTTTTCAGTCTTCCAAAGGAGGAAAAAACCCAAATTCCTCCCCACTCTTCATCAAAGCCAAGTTGTACATCTGGAGTGAAAAAAACCAAACCAAAATCACAAATTTCCTCCTGTGTCCTGCATATGGTCAAGAACCCTAAAATATCATTTCAGTTTAAAGTACTAACAATACTGGAATAAAAATACGTGCCCAAATCTCTTCAACCCTCACTTGCATCTACCAGCAAAGCAAGCATTGGAAACCTTAATCACATGCTTGAATTACCGGCTCTGGGGTTACTCTCACCTTATAATAGAACTACTGTCAGCCATTTCAGATTTTGACCCCATTCTCATCTAATTGGAAGTCTCTCCCAGAAGTGTGCTCCTTCAATGTTTATAAACTTTCTTCATCTTTGTTTATCCTTCCTTAGCAAGGACCTGCTAGATCCACAGGAAAGACCTGTATGGTGAGCAATGTGCAGCAAAGCACAAAGCAAATACAGTAAGTCTTGACTGAATGATTATTTGTGTATTTTTGTATTTTGTTCGGCTTTTTGGGGTGTTACTGCGGCAGATTAAACTGCAGCATACTTTCTCCCCAGCTAAATCTGCTGGTCTGGCCTAACTGGCCATTGAGACCACAATATATAGAAAAAAATTGCAGATTCTATCAGTACATTCCCTAAAAACATCACATTGAGGGCAAAAATATGTAAACTTCAGAATGAAAACCATGGAGATTATTTTAGCATAAAAATTGTTTCCAGATCCTGTGCTGCTTTCCAGATTCCAGCGGCTCTAACCTCTGCTGAAATATTGTTGTGTGAGCAGAGGTCATACCCTCTGCTAATTGACAGCTCACTTGTCTGCTGGAGGAAGGAAAACTGTGCAAGCTCCATGTAAGAAGAAAAACATAACATAACCTGGAGTCCAGAGTAGCTTGAATTTCATCTGATCCTCCAGGAAATAAGCTTAAATGCAATAGTGAGGAGTTGACCTAAGTCTCTCGTACTCCTTCTGCCTTTTTTTAAACTGATCAAATGTCTTTACTTTTGACATTTTACTCTGTCTGGCATTTTTCCTCATCTCTTGCCAGTTCACGTACCTTCAGCTCCCTAATGCAAATAAAAATCCTAATAGTCTGCTTTAGGGTGGAACAATTTAGATTCCATTTCCCAAAAAAGATGTTCCAAAGAGAACCCAGCACAATGAATGGCAGCACTAAATTATTTATTCCTTGAGATTTTCTTCTTTTTACTTGTGACGGTCCAACTTGGTGCCTGTGTCATAAAACTGATTCCAACAACAGATGGTTAATAGCACCCATGAAACCCACACAGATCAGATAAATTTGTACAGGTCTAGATCAAACAGTAGCAGAAGGTCAAACAGCATAACAAAAAAAAAGAAAAAAAAATAAAAAGAAACCACATTGCATAGACCGTGAGCTTTTTTTCCCTAAGATGACAAATTCAGATTTCATATGTATGCTGCAGCCCAACAAAAAAACACATTTACATGATTTCAGTTTACTGAATAGTAGCACATTTGGTGAAATTGTTTTCAAATGTTTGTTCCTTCACACATTAGGTTTCCAAGCAGTTGTGTTTTTCTGGTTTCTCATGTAGCTGGATATGGCACTGGGACTGTGGCCATTGCTGTCCCCGATGTCTCAAACAAACAACAATAATCCTGAGGTATTGTATGTCTGAATTACAGTGGCAAACACATCCCAAATCCAGACATTTTTTGCGCTGTCATGGATGCTGCACATTTTTAAGGTATTTAAAAAGAAATATTTTCTGAAGTAAGGTTTATTGCCACTCCTTTCAGTATTTATACATTTGCATTGAAATCCTGTAGCCCTATCCATTAGATGGTGTACATATTTTGAATATACTTCTGCCAGACCGTCTACTTGGGCAGGAGCAACCAGTTTTGACAGGGCTTTTGCCAAATAAAGGATTCTTCCACAAAATATATAATGCTAGCCATCATTTGGTTATTTATCACACTAAGTTTATATCTGTCACCCATGTGACAATACCCTGTATTTTCCCATGAAGACCTTGCTAAGACTGGCCCCCTTTCAAGGCAGGCCAGACATGCTGCATTACTGCAACACTCCTGCTGCCTGGACTCCCACAGAAGTCACACATCTGATTCCACCATGGCACTTCAGACAGTTTGCAATCACCCTGTGCCTGAGAGGACCAGAAACTTCATCTTCTAAAGAAATGCTTCTGAAGCATTTGCTTCAGAAGAAATTTGTGCATATTCAGATTATGTCAATCCAGTCCTTCAGGGAATCACCAGACCCCTTGTGAACTTGCTTTCAGAACTTGTCAGAGGCAGCATGCACACAGTCCCTACTCTGTAAGTCCATTAATTCTCTCCTAATCTGTCTAAACCTTCTGTCTTTGAGGGAAACAACCATATAGTGCAGCCAGTTTCCCAAAAGTACTGGAATTTGTGTCTGCAAAGCACAGTACATATGGAACAGCTGGATTCCATGCTGTATTGTATCCAAAATGCAGATGTTGAATAGACAGGTGACAGGCATTCAACTTGTAACAGCTACCAGATTTTGGGACAATTGGTGCTAAATACAGAATCCTTACAGTGCTCTAGGACCTTGAATATGATTAAGAGGTGATGCCATGTAAAAAATATGAAATGTTGATGTTTCGAGGGGAGGGGAGGGGAGG
>VZTI01002192.1:1512509-1570860 GCA_013397865.1 Struthidea cinerea | reverse complement strand
AAAAGAAAAGAAAAGAAAAGAAAAGAAAAGAAAAGAAAAGAAAAGAAAAGAAAAGAAAAGAAAAGAAAAGAAAAGAAAAGAAAAGGGAAAAGGAAAAGAAAAGAAGAAAGATTTTCTTAAATTGTATATTATAGACTGAGCTCTGTCCTTGCAATATTAGATTTTAGAAGAGATAAAATTCAAAGGTTGGGAAAGCACATTCTTTATAATAATTTCTACCCCCTTCTGTGGGCATCTAAATGTGTCTTTTTCTGCACCTTCAGACCACTATATATTATTTTCAATTTTGATGCTACTGGCTGTGATAAGGGAAATATAGAATGATGAATTTGTCAAGTGTAAAAGATGTAAAAGGATCCTCCAGCTGTGTACTTTTCATTTTATACATTTTGGAACTACAAACACTGAGAAAATTACCACCTTTAGGACTTACACACCATGCACAGGAGTATCAATAGGCTTTCCTAAATGTGGCAGATCGCCGTGGAAGTTGGCAAGCTACTCCAGAGTGAAAGTCACCAAAAAATTTAGCTTGTGAGTTCTTAGTGGGGTCAAGCAGGACTGGGAGCACCCCTCCATCAGAATTCCATGTGCCATGGCAGCAGGAATGGTGAAATGCCACTCTCTGTGGTGATGGTACCCAAACAAATCAGCTTTGGGCCTCCTCTCACAGCTGGTGTCTGTGTCCTGGTTGAGGACAAAATCTCAGCCATGCTGGTTTGGATTTGTTATAAATTATTTTTAAAGCTCCTTTTAACAAACATCTCTTTTTCTTCCTCTCTCTAAAACTTAGTCTTTGAGGCTTATAGAGAATTGAAGGGATATGTATTTGAGAGATGCTACTTTGTCTTCTCAAAACAGCCCCTGAAATCATGAGCTGATTAAACAGCTGAAAAGATACTCAGTGTCAAGGGCAATTCATTTGCATGGGCTGTACTAGCTAGATAACCATGACAGTCCTGTTTTGGACTCTGTGCAACCAGAGCAGTTTCCAAAACCAAAAGTATTCTGAAAACCAGCTGAAGAGTCAGGGATGAGCCTCATTCTGAAAAGCAGGCTTTATTTAAACTTTCATCCTGCATTTAGCACCTGTTTCTGATCTACATCTTGTCTCTACACCAAAATGATAGTGCATGTAACCCACAGATATAGACTCTGAATTAGCTCCTGTCATAGCACAGAAGGTGGTTTATTTGAAATGAGTCAGCAAGCATTTGAAATTCTGCAGGGCTCACCAAGCCCGTATCTTTTATTCCTTAGACTTCCACAGGGTGTTTAGTCTGTGCCAAGAAGGAGGCATGTGACTGACTTGAATAATACCGAGAGATAACCGGCACACTTCTGGGTTAAAGACCTGCCTGGAGAACTTCTCGTGAGCGTACTTAAAACTGTCTCTAAGCACAGAGTCACGGCACACAAGTGCAGCAGCACTGCGAGGGGCTGTGCAGTGCCAGCGGGGATCCACAGACACCTCGCAGTTAGAGAGCAAAGGCTTCCCCAGAGGCGTCACTTATGTTGCTGGTGCTCCATACTTACCACTCCTGTCCTGCAAGGGGCTGCAGATCACATGGAAACCCCTCAATCAAGGCTCCCCTCTCCTTCCTTTCCTGCTGTCAAGCTGCACAGTAAATAAAGGTGCTAAGGCTGCTATTAGGCTGGAGCTGCCTTTCCTTCCTTTCTGTCTCCATGGAAGGGGACTCCCCGCTCTCTGTGCTGCTGGGTACTCACAGTGGGGTGCTTGCTCAAGTGCAGACATTGGCTTGCCTCCAGACAGCTCAAGAAAGCTGAGACAATTTGTACCAGCATAGGATCTGACCCTGTATTTACAATTGATGCAGTTCCAAGCACTCATGAAATATTAGTTCTGTGAGTTATGCCAAAAACAGCAAAGAAGCTGAATAACTGGTTGAAAATATATGTAAGACAATTAGTACCCAAAAGCTCCAGAATAATCCAAGCGTGCTTCTCCATTACAATTAAATGAGAGCTGGAGCTCTTTATTATTTAAGGGGGGAAAAAAGGAGATTCATCTTGGATTGGATTTTCTCTATTGTACAGAGTGGCAGCTATTAGCAGTGTTTGGATGCTGGTGAAGGAGAGGGGAACGGAGTTCCAGACCCTTACTTTCCTGCCAATGGAAACATCTCTTCAAGATGTACTGGCACTACCTGTCCTGAACCATAACTCAAATGAGAGATTCACAGTAATTGTTAAAAATACAACTCCTGTCGCCAGCAGATATCCTTGAGCAAACATATATTGTTGGTCAGAGTGGTTGTTCCTCTTTGCCCAGAATTGACCATTCAAGTTTTCCTGCCCTGCTGGGGCAGATCAAATAAGGAAAAGAAAATCTTATTTCACTTGTCAGTGGATAGGGACTTTTCCTGAATGTTTCCTGACTGATCCTCTGCCAGCTCGTCCTGATAGTTGGGGCCCAACTCTGCAGCAGGAAGCCTGGCAACCTCAAAGCCTGGGAATAAAATCAAGGCAGGTAAAGGCTTCCAGATGCTGAGCTTCTTAGTAGCTCTGAAGCCAGACATCTGGAAAACCTAGACAGATATGGGAATCTTGTCAATTATGGTTAGGATTGTTTGACAGGACATAGCACTTTGATATACCGAAACAAATTGTGGATCTTTTCCTGTGCAATATGAAATTCCATTTTTGTGGATGCTGCTCTGATGTAAAATGGTTTGGGGCAGGGGGGCAGGACTTTCTGGACCACAGGGATTCTGGTCTTTGCCTTCCCTTAGCAAGTAAGAACCCAAAGTCTGCTGTCTTAGACAAATTTCAGCTTCCTGAAAAATGTGCTAGGTGTTTAGAACTTGGTTCCTTCAGTCTGGAGGAGACTGAGGGCATACCTCATTGTTGTCTTCAACATCCTCACAAGGGGAGGGGGAAGGCACTGATCTCTTCACTCTCATGACCAGTGACAAGATTCAAGGAAACAGCATGAAGCTGAATGAGGGAAGGTTTAGGCTGGATATCAGGTAAAGTTTTTTTCCCCCACAGGGTGGTTATGCATGGGAATAGGATCCCCAGGGAAGTGGTCACAGCACCAAGCCTAACAGAGTTCAAGAAACATTTGGACAACGTTCTCAGGCACAGGGTGTGATTCTTGGGGTCTCCTATGCAGGGCCAGGATTTGGACTCAATGATCCTGATGGGTCCTTTCCAACTCAGCATATTCTATGATTTTGTGATTCTATGATTCTATGAACAAGTCTTTGAGCGCTAAAACATATTAATACTCTAGTTCTAGGGACCAAAATTATTTTTCTTCAATCTGGGTCCCCTTTCCACCCCTTTGTGAATAATCGTTTGGCAGCTATTACTAAACCATCAGGTACACTGATAAAAATAAACTGCATTCAGGTGCTAATGCCATAATTTTAAAAGTAGGAGTATCTGCTCATGAAGGATGGGAATATTTCCTCTTAAACCCAATGGAAAATATGCCTTTTAAAGTTTCAAACTAAATTCCTATACTTAATCTATTCTCAGTGCTATATTCTGCTGTTGGAATGAATCCATTTTTGCTCTCCTTGAAAACACATAGCCCCATGCTGACTTGCATATTGTTTACACAAGCCTAATGCTCTACCCTTTGTCTGGTCTATTTAAAGAAAATCAATCAGCATTCCTCTGATGAACTTCATAGGCACTGGTGTTAGACACTCGCTTAGACTTGCCTGCTTAATGGAACACATTCTTATTCCAAGCACCTTTTTTTTAAGTAATAATGAGACAACCAAAAGTTTACCAAAAAGGGGTCACAGGTGAATGACAATTATTGGGCAGGAGCAAAATCCTTCTTAGGCAGTCAGTGATTGCAGAGAGGAATTCCTTTCAAGGTTGAGCAATTGTCTTAAACACCTACACTTGCACACATACAGGATAAGCTATGCATCAGACAAAGAAAAGGAAACAAATGCCAACAAAAATCAAGGAAAAGAGGAGAAGAAAGGCAGGCAAAAAAAAATCTGTCAGGACAATGAAGAGCACTCTGAGATGTTTGGGAAATGATTGGGTTAAAAGCAATTCCTTAATTCACCTTTTGAATCTGTGCTGAACTACATGTCTCCTAGCTTCCCCTCCCTAGCTTTTTGTCCATTTGTCCATCCTTTGATTGCAACTCCTGTGGGTGAGTTATCTACCTTCTTACCTGTCTGAAAACTGCCTGGATTTAATTTAATCTCTAAAACCTGTCAAGTCTGGACAAGTAAATTCATGCAGATAATTTGAGGTCTCAGACCTTTTTGGATGAAGAAATCCTCTTCTTGTAAATTGGCTCATTGAGACCAAACAGAAAAGCGGCTGCATGCCTCTGTCTGATTGCTGTTTAGGAGTGTTTGCAGCATGGAATGTGCTGTATATGATGCTATCTATGCATCTCCACGTTACTGTACTGTAACACTATCTGGTAATTGCATGAATTTTTAAAGAAAAAACATTTCTGCTTTGAAGACGGAAGGAATTAATTTTGCCTACATCTGTCCTTTCCTTCTGCTTGTTTTCAATTGAGAAAACCCCACCAAAACCCACCAAGCCCTCAAGAAAAAATAGCCTGTGGTCAAACCCACGCCCAATGATATCAAAAGGATGAATACTGGTTAATATCTGAAATAAGGTTTCTGCTTAGTAGTGCACTCTCCATTTCTGGTGGTCTTTTAAAACCTTCTCATTATTCCAGCCACATTCACACCTGTCAGTTTTGCTAGAACCTGCAGGGGGAAGAAATTGTTGACAACATTCGAGCAGTGGTGCACTCTGAACCATCACACTCTGCTGGGCAGCAGGATGGCAGCAGAGCCAGTGCTTGCTGCTTCCAGCACAGCTCAGCTGCAGCCGCGGATCGGGACTGATCTCTCCAGAACACTGAGGGGGAGGATAAATCTTCAGAGGTGGCGTTATACAGCTCTATTAGTCTGATGGCTGGAGTCTGCTCCTCTCACAGACCCATGGCCACTGTATTCACTCACACTGTGTGAAAGAGAGTTGATAACATATCAGTGAGAGGCTTGCCATCTCCAACACCGGTTCCTACATGCTGCAAGTTACTGCAGTCATGACATGACCTAAGCCGTCAGTAAAAGAGAAGGCTACTGTCTCAAGTGTCTCTCTTCTAGTGGATCTTCATAGGCTTTGCCTTTGGGGAGGAAATGACAATAAAATTGTGATTTTGCTTTCAAACTGAATATCAAGGAAACAAAATTAATATAAAGGGAGCTGCTGTTTGGAAAAGACAACAGATATCTGAAATGTTGGGCCACTAAGTGGCAGTTCATGAAAAGACAACAGAGTTTGTCATCATCAGCTGAGTCACCTCTTAAACACCAGGAAGCAGTGAATGTAGTGATCATCTAAGTAGTTTTGGCACACTTTCTGTGGGATGATGCTGGATGAGGATCCGTTTGATCCACATGAACTGAAAATGGAAGAGTCATAAAGTCCTAATTTTCTCTACGAGCAGAAGTTGAACAATGAGAGAAAGTCATCCTGACCAGGTGTTCCTGATGTCTAGCTGCTTAGACATTTTTACTTAGTCATGCCTGCATGTACATGAAAGATGGAAAAAAAAAAGGAAAAAAACCCTGCTCTGTGTTGACTGGATTAATTTCCTTTTCAGCTTTCACGAGATGCACATACCAATGTCCCAAAATGGCAAAATAATTATGTCAGGCAATGGTGGACTTTTCTAAAATCCATCTATTGATCTGTTTATCCAACTACAGCAAAGGCCTTCATATCTTTTATTCAGTTCTCTGAGTCAAGCTTGCTCAGTGTTACCAAATCACCATGCAGAATGGGGTGCCCGGCATGGATGCGTTGGAACCAGTCTAGAATAGACTGGGTGATATTCAGATGGGTCCAGTGTCTCAAACCCATAACATCTTAGCACAGAGAGCACAATCCTGGAGGAGACATCGTGGGCTGTTTTGGTCAGAAGTCAGTCCCAGGCCCTGTTTGAAGTCTACATCCACTTACAAGGTAGTGCAGCTTAACTCCTTGGAAGTGTTCAAGACCAGGCTGGATGGGGCTTTGAGCAACCTGGTCTAGTGCGAGGTGTCCCTGCCTGTAGCAGGGAGGTTGGAACTAGATGGTCTTTAAGGTGCCTTTCAACACAACCATGATTCTGTGAATAAGACAAGTACACAGCACAAGAAGGTTGTAGCGACAAGAATTGCTGAGAGAGGTCCAACTACCTGGAGTGAGACTGGGAGAAACAGGTTAAAGGCAGAAGTGTGGAAGAAATAGAAAGTAGAAAAAATGAAACTGGGCACATGGAATGAAAACTGTGGGAGGAGTAAAAGATGAAAAAAGTGTATGCAAGGAAAAAGGGCAAGAAAGCTCAGTGAACAGGTCACCTCCATCCTGCCCTCAGCTACCAGTCATTACTGATCAATATTCTGTGCCTGACCGCAGCTGAGGGCAAGGGCTTTAAGCAAAGGTGAAAGCCACCTGTAATGAGCTATTGCACTGTGATACAACTAAAGGGAAGTTTATTTTTCACTTCAGGGAGCTATTTGCCTACAAATGGCTTTTTTTCCTTATAAATTTGATTTTAACAAGTGTAACTGAATGATATTCATCTTGATCACCTGTCTGTGTCTAATCCTTTTTAACCTTCTGCAGAGTGTTTTTCCTGAGTGATATTTGTCATGGGGTTACAGAACTGAATTATGTACTCTGGTTTTAAATGTTAGTTTTTAAATGTTCCCTTTTCCAATTGATTTTTTTTCATTTTATCTCCAGCATCCAACACATATCTTCCCATTCATTTGAGATGACAGTTTAATATCACCTTATACATTTCCTCTTTAGACTAGTCATAACAGTAGCTAGCCAGAAAAAAAAAAAGTTTTCATAAGCAATATCTGTTAAAATATTCTTTTCTTTGAACAAAAGTATTGAAAATGTGGGGTTTTAGCTTTCTTTCTAATATTGCACAGAAATCTTTCATGTCAGTAATCACTTCATTACTCCATCTGAACTATAGTTTTACCTTTTAGTGACAGGAATGACCAAAACTGCTAAGATGTAAAATGTAGGAGACAGCACTGACTCACAGATTGTTTTCAAACCCTGATACATGCAGTACCTTCTAATTATCTGGTTTTATATTGCCCTCATGGGGCCAATGTTTTCCTGATATCTCAAGACATCCTTTTTCCTCTCTATTTAGATGGCAAATTTAAAAAAAAAATCAAAAAAACCGAAAAAACACTTGATGAAAAGTGTTACTATTTCCATTCAATATGAGTTCCCTTCTATTGCTGCTTACATTTGTCGCTATCCTGGCTGTTATCTAACTCTGGTAGAGCCTTCAAACTTTCATCTGAAACTTCCACTTTGGTCATTAATAGCATTGATAACACTGTCACACAAGGGTTAATTACAATCAAGGAAAGAAGATAACAGCTGGTTTAGCAGAGTGACTATAACATTGTTTAATTTAATTAAAAAGGGAGCAACAAGACTATATCTTTTGCAAAAGAAGGGAGATGTATTCTGAAGGAAAAGATTAATTTGGTGGAATCTGAAAGTAGGATTAGCTAGGAAAGCAAATTTATCCTATCAGGAAGTTCTTTTCTCTACGGTGGATGCAGTCTGAGACAGAAAAAAATGCAGAGACAAAATCTGAAAGCAGGTAGACCTGGGAACGTCTACAGTGAATCAGGCAGCAGAAAGGTGAGAAAAAAAAACTTTGGTTTAAATTAAATAGAGTAAGCATGTTCTTTTCTTTCATTTCTTGACCTATGTCTTTTATAAACATTGGCAGCCATGTTGTCAATTTTGCTTAAATAAATCCAGCCTTTCCACACTCTCCCCCACCATTCTCCCTTAACTTGGCTTAAATTAAGAGCAATTTTGGCTGACAGCAAAGCATTCCTTCTCTGGGGATTTGCAGGAATTCACAAACCAGGGTAGTGGGACACCTTAACCAGATACCTCACCCTCTGTGTCCCCAGCGTGTTTCTCAGCCTTCCCAGTGGGTCAAGGACCCCCCAGACTGTACACCAGTACATGGCCTGTTCTCATGGGGTCAGGGGAGACACTAACAGGGGCAGGCCAAGAGGCTTTTCTAGCATGTATGAAGATGTTAAAGAATATGCCAGAACCGAGTCAGGCCTGTGTAAAACCTCTGTAACGCTGAAGTGGAACATCCGGTGTCACTGGCAGTTCCTTAAATTCAAATTTAAACTCCTGAAAGGAAATACTTCAATGACAGAACATCCAAACTCAGAACAGATCTGTTTCTCATTGGGAAATTATCCAGGGTCTGATCCCAGATATGCACAAGGGCCATTTTAGCATTTCATCTTACCAAAGGCACCCACAAATATTTCATGGAAGCGCACAGAGCTGTAAAGAAATAGCTTTTTTTAGACAAAAAAACTATAGGTATTTTATTAGGCAGAGTCTTAGACACACTTGTGTTTCGTATCTGTGGAAAGGATTGTGCCCAAAATGTATTTGTGTTGCCCAGACTGGTTCACTGATCTAATCAAAGTTATTACCTCTCCCTATAACCCTGCACTCACACATATCCTGAGACCACTACAGCTATTCAAACACGGTAATTCTTACCTGCCTACAGACAGACAGAGCAGGAATTTATATGTTTAGACTTGAGCTGAGAATAACTCCATTTTTAGGAAGAAATGCATATTTTGGTTTTATGCCCATTTGAACAAAAAACTTTGCTGTTTAAAGATAAAAAAATCTGGGAAAGTACTGTACCCCACATAGCTTTGAGAACAGCACCTCACTTGGCTGGCCTCCTCTGAGTCCTTCCCAGGCCATGGGCACTGGCATCTAGGGCTGCTCCATGTCCAGGCAGCCCCCTCCTCCCTGACACACTTCTGGCTCAGTCCAGCCAGGGGGTGGGTAAATCGCTATCAAAATTGGACAGACTTCCACTTGTAGGTTTCAGCAGTCTTCCACTTTATTTAAAAAGAAAATATTTCATTTTTTGTTGTGTCTGACCACGTTGTATCATATAGGCTGGATAAAGATAAATCTTTGCAATATGTCAGTTTGAATAATGCTCTGAAGCCAAACATCTGGAAATACATATTTTATCAGTGTAGCCTGTGTCAGACAAGTTAATGTTGATACTTTAACAGTCCCTACCCTTATTTCCAAGACCTGGATCATGTTATGGGAATTGCAGTGCTCATGGCAAAATGACTGATATGAAACTACAGGAATTTTAAGCCCTTGGGGGTAATGGTATGCTTTAGTAATCTGATGCAGAACTGAACTTCATGCTGATTAAGCAGAGTGGCCATCTTAAATTGATTTCCAGAAAACATTTAGTTTCTAAAATGCTTTTTGTTACAAGAACTTTGTGGAGGGAGCACAGACTTTGCTTCTGGCATGAATTAATAAAGAACTTGTTGGTGTGTTAACAAAGGCACCCCCGTCCTCTTTGTCCCTCCCTTTGGGCATCCCTAATACAAATGCATCACTAGCTAGACTGCCCTTTCTGACAACATAAAGAGGTTCTAACTTGAGATTATTTTGCTTTTCAGTGTTACCCTCCCTTCTCTCCTGTTTTTCAGGGAAGACTAATTGTCACTGATATTATAGCTTGACACACAAAAGGATGTTTTTACTATTTCTGTTCAAGTGAGAAAATTGGATCTTCCACTGGGGAGGTGGGAAACCAGACCCCTGTCTTGATGATAGCCTATTCATGCATCCTGAACAAGACTCCGACACCACCCTACCTGCAAATATGTCTTGCAGTTCAGTGAACACAGACCTGAGTGAGAATTTCAGTAAGTCCTACAGGTGGCGAGTTAAATGACCCAAGCAAAACCTACCAGCCTTGCAGATCGGAAGATATACTTTCCCCTGGAATGAACATACCACTAATATCTCCACTAAGCAGAACATGATTTTCTAGTAGTAATCCAATGGCCCACTCCAGGGGAACATTTTATGACTATGTATTTTAAATCTTGATCAGTGGGAAAGCCCAAGTCTTGGCACAAATATAAACAGTGACTATAAATTAGACACAAGCAGGGTGTAACTTTTCAAGATCCCAGGCTCTGTAAATTTACAGGCTGTTTGCTGAGGCTTTGTGACTAATGGTAGCATAAAATATTTTAGTCAACTTGCAAAGTGAGAACTCAATGATTGAGAAGTTCTTAATTGGCTGCTCTGATTAACAGTGGGTAAATTACTATCAATGCTGGTAATAAATGCCATTAGCAGTAATGCACGGAAAAGCCCTCTATAGGCTCCAATCATGTCAAAGTCTAGCTAAAAACAATGATTGACTAGTCTTGGCAAATTCCAAGGTTTTTTTGCTTCCCAATGGCTGCTTGAAGATGTTGCAGGATGCAGTGGGCTGTGCACATTTGTGCCTTGAGAAGGATTGGAATGGCTTTCTTCTCAGCTATTACTCTTTCCTTCAGCTGGAATGACACCTGCAATATATTTATGTTTGAAAGCAAGCAATGCTCCTCTGCTGCCTCCAGTGAGGTGAGTTGCTGCAGGACCTGGAGACGCAGCACCACAGCAAACTTCAGTGCTGTGCTGTGAATTTCAACCTTCAGGGGAAAACCAGCATGGAGTCTGGGGGAACTTTTGGATCTCCAAAGGGGTTACCTTCTCTTCTCCTGCTCCCTGCCTGCCCTCCTTCCTCCCCACCTCCTGCCACAGAGCATCTTCTTTGCATTTGCACCAGAGTAACAGTATACAATCATGTCACTCTCCACCAACTGAGCACAGCAAACTCTGGCAGTGAATAGATCCATCCTGTGGTTCCTGCCTAATATGTCCTTATGTGAAGCATGAAGGCAGTGGCATTATGTATTATTGTAATGAGGAGAGTCATAAATTACGGTGAGGGGCCATGCAGTAAAGTTGCCTCTTTATAATATTTATAAATACTATATTTAGCAATCTATAGTGACATAAGCTATTACAGAGGTCACTACACAGCTTCTTTACTGGGACCTCAAGTATTTGTTTCAAATAATTCTATCATACTCTGTCACAGCAATACGACGAAAAGCTATTGCCTTTTCGTGTGCATACAAATTTGTGATGAATTTCATAATATTGCATTGCTTCAGCTCAGCATGTCTGGTACTGAACTTGAATTACAAAATGTGAGTCTCACTCCTTTCCTAGTCTTGGGCATTTCTAGCACATAGAAAAGCCATGTGATTTGGTATGGTTCTGGTTTTTGGTATTTTGAGATGCAGGTGGACCAAATACACTGTACTTGACTCATTGAGTCATCCCGAGTCACTGAGAAGGGAACATGGCAATATGCAAACAAAGGTTATGTGACCTTTTCCTCAGGGAACAAAACTGGGCCCAACACAAGGATTTGGTCAGATGCGTTTTCCTCAGGAGAGATGAGGTGATTGTTTGCTTAATCCACCTAATGAGCCACTGGCTGTTGATAGCCACACACAGACAGACATTTCTGCTGCCATGGCTCTAGTGAAGCAGCACATGAAGCATTAGGCATTTGTGCAAGTCATTTCTGCAGCGGGCAGAATATTGGTCTTTCAGAATATTCAGATATTGAATAGCAGTGAGCTGTCAGCTAAAGCTTCAGGATAACAGTAAGGAGAAGGCTGCCTGGGCAAGGAAGATTTGTTTCACAGACATGAGATGGAAGGATACTGTCAGCACTCTGCATAAATGGTGAAACAAGAGAAGGGGGAATACTTCAAGAAGCACATGCAACACTGGAAAAATAACACAGTAATTATTTTAACCTATTAGATGTGCATTCCAACAAGAGTAAATTGGCTTTTTATTCCCATACTGGTAGCAATGTATTCATCCATGCTCATTGTATTTCCTATTTTCATTAGAGGAGAACCAGTGTGCATGCAAGTCATTACAAAAAATCTTCAGGCTCCTAAAATATGCTTATCTTGCAAGAAGCTGCTGTTAAATAGCTTAATCTAAGTACGCTATACATGAGATAAATACAATACATTCTTAATTTTATAGTTTGCCATGTGATACATTTTTAATAAGACATTTTCATTAAATTTTACTCTTTCTGCTATCTGGACTAAGTGTTCAGATATGAGACATCTGATCTGCTCCTCAGAGCTTAGTGACAAAAAAAGACTTAGGGGTTTTTTTTAAAGGGCTTGAAATGATATTTTTAAAAGATAACTGATGCTCCAGCTTTCTTGTCTCCCAAAATCTCATTCTTTAGAGAAACATCCATCTCGCTCGTATTTACACATCCTTTTGCCTGTCTCATTTATCAGCCCTCAAACCTTTAATGAACCTTCTTCCTCCACAGACAGCCTCATAGCAAGTCTGCCCCACATTGCTTCACATCTTTCCTGCCACAAAGGCTTTTCATGTGAGTTGCCAAATCTCTTTGTGCCTGTTCCCAAGCAACTTGGAAAGCCCATTTGGATTCACTGGGGTTCAGTCATGGTGTCAGATGATTTCATGGAAAAAGAGCTGCACTTTCATGGCGTGTAAGTCTGCCTCAGTATTTACACTTTAGTTACTATTAGAGTTTCAATGTTACTATTGTATTTCAATGATCAGGTGTAGCTAAGAAATGGCAGCAAACCTCCAGCTCAACTTGCTCGTTTTTTGCTTGTAAAAGATGCAGAGTGGTTGTGCGTATTTGCTGGTTTGGTTTTGGGGGGTTTTGATGTCATTTAAAATATCTTTTTTTTTACTGTAAAGCTATGGTGAAGCATAAAAGAAATAATAGCTAAGAAATTACAGTTCTGCAGAGAAACAAGCTCTTACGACAAAGGTTTTACTGGAGTAAGACTTTCCCACAAGGGTTGCTTCTAGGTCTCTGGCATCCTCTATGCAAATGTGAAGTGAAATGATCGTACAGTGTCAGTGCAGTCGTCACAGAATTACATGACCAAACCAGGATCTCATGGCCTGATCTGTGTTTTGGAATGGGAGGCCATTAGTTAGACATGGGGAGAGAGGTTAGAGAAGGCTGGAGCCTTGCCTGCTTCTGCTGTAGAGAGCTGTAAGCCCAAGAGCAACACTATGTTGGGTTGCTTCAGTTGTCATTTAGATATAGCCTCTGTTTTATAGGCTGGCTCTCTTCTGCAGGACATTAAATAAGAGTTTGTGCTTAAAGCAGTAAGTGGATCTAGTCTGGGTCCCTCAGACACATAGGTTACAAAAACATGTCATGGCTATAAGGCAGACTTCTGGGGCATTTCTGAAAATTAGGACCAGGTCTACTTTCAAGAGGTATTATGTTGGAACTTAATTAAAAGGTTTTCTGTGGTGTTTCTTGATCCCTCTGTGGTATTTCTTGATCCCTCTGTAAATGCAATATAATGGAAGAAAAAGGGAGAACAGCTGAATGGAATGCATAAAGTTTACAGTTCTTGCTTACATCCAATGCCATTTAGGAGCATGTTAATATGGTTATTAGAATAAGTTCCTATATTGGGTCAGTAAAATTTTCAAATGTTTCATTTAAGTTTTTAATTTTTCTGGGATTTTTCTCCTGAAAGAAAAATGGAAGAGAAAAAGGACATTTACATAGTGCGACTTTCGGACGTAAGAAAATTAAAGAATCAGTGTCTTCAATTTTAATGTCTTCTCGGTAGTTACAATCAATGAGATTTGAAGGACAAGACTTGAGTTGTCTTTGTTTGAAATTCAAGGAAAAATGGATTTTTTTTACTTATGCATTCCTGTGCTGCTCTGTTCTGCTAATGTATGAGAACAAAGTTAATTGCATAGGCTGGGAAAAGGATAGCTTGGATCTAAAGTACTAGCTGAGTGAAGTTAAAATTAGGGCTTTCACTCTTCATTGCCCTGAGTATTGCATGTTTAGTTACTCTTAAACCAAGTGGGTGTAAAATGTCACTGCTGCCATTGTGTATTCTGATTAGGTACACAAAATATAAATCAATTTGAGGTAGTTGCAATGATCAAAGGCTGTTTTATGCTCAGGTCCTGTTAATATATATATATATATGTATTTTTATTTGATGCGTATTACCTAAAGTATTACCATGCCCTCTTGTGTAAAATACTTTCAAGAAATGGACTGAGCTGAGAAGGTAACAAGAACTCAGGTATAGGCATTTCCAAAATCAAGATTAAACTGTTGTAAGGCAATGTCCTGCAAAGCCTCACATTTTCTCTCTTAAAAATACCTACTTTGAAAAGAGATTCTTTCTAGGCTGTTTGCCTAAAAAGCAAAGCTAAGAAAGAAATTAGCAGAAGTAAAGTAATCCTTTAACATGCTTCTCTTCCTGTGCCTAAGAACGCAGGTGACAATCTTACCCCTCAGAGTGAGATTAGTCCATAGTAATGTAAATACAAAACCTACCCCAAAAAGAGAGCTGAAGCATGAATATGTGAATGCTCCTACTTATCTCTCATGTACAGCCACCATGGTCTTTTATTTCACGCTCAGCTAATACAAATCTGCATATCAAAGAAAGTAATAAAACTTCATAAACCACAGAAGTTGCTTTATTTAAAATTAACACAGTTGCCTTTTTATAGTTTCAGTTAAATCTATTAAAAACACATAGAATGACCTGTTACAAAGAGAGCAATTACTTGAAAAAGTAACCTACCATGACAATGCATGGCAGTACACACTTTGGAGAAGTGTCACTTTTTCAGGCAGAAAGCATTTATCATATCAAAACAGCTATTATCAAATAATCTGCTATGGACCTCAACATGAAAAAGGAGGGACAAAACTTCCCACTTGCTTTTTAACAGCATCTGGTTTGCTGGGTTTGGATAGAGTGTGGCTTTCCAGCCTCTAGTGTGAATATTCTTTTCTTTTGCAAAAGCCTGCCTAGGCCAATTACAGCCTTTGGCAATCTCGTCAGCAAAAATGACTTTCAGATGAAAAACGTACATATTTGCACCATGTCGATCTTTTTCTTTCAAAATCTAAGACTTTAAGCTGTTCATGTAATATCTTAGGAGGCAGACTGATACAGAGAGAAATAAATAAGCAACTCCACACTGAAGTCCAACTCTCACGCTCCTTGATTCCTCACCCTGTTTTTCAGCTCAGTGTAGTAATCTGCAAGCCTCCTAAGTGGGAGTGAAATACTACTAAATTAAATTTTCCCATTCATTTTCCCTACTTACTGTTTCTGTATCTCCTTTACAAATGTAGAATTCACTGCACAGGAGACGCTACATACCAGCATGTCAGTGGTGATTTCTGAGCTGTCTGGGACTTTCCTGTGAATTTCTGTATTTGCCTGCTGGACCTTGTTCTGTTGCCTCCTTCAGGAAAGGAGGCTCTCAGTGAAGATGGTTGACTGTCCCTGATCACATTCTTTCAGAGGTTTTGCAATTTTCTCGCTGAAGAAAGGGGCATAACTCTTTCAAAGGCCATATGGGGTGGACTTGGTGGCTTCTCTGAGTTTCTTTGGAGAACTAAGAATAAGTCACATAAGCATTACATGGTACTTGATTAACTCTCAAGCACATTTTCCACTCTGTTTCTGTATGTACACTGTGCTCTGTGGATGGTGGTTATGGGGGACAGTGCTCCTCCCTGAGTGAGGAAGAAGCACTGCTGCTCAGGAAGGTTTTAAACACTCATCTAGAAGCTGTTGATGGCCAGCTCCTTACTTAGATGACTTATCAGGAAAAGGGGACTTCTTCCAGGACAACACCAAATGGGGAATATCAACAACACGTTCAGGGCCATCCTAAGGGGTGATCCACCCCTAGGACTGAGGTCTTGGGCCACCCTTATTCAAAGCAGCGCTCAGAAGTACCACTTTGGCTGCAACAGGATTGCTGTGTGGGGTCAGAGCTGACAGGTGTGGGACACAAAGGAATGTACAGCATATGTACAGCAAGACCAGACACAGTCCACATTTGTGCCCTCTGCCAAGGGCCTCCGTGACATCCCTGCCACTGCTTGAAGGGGACCTGCATGCCCTGAAATGTCATGCTCTCCAATCAAATGCGGATATACAAGCATTTTTTTGCTAAAGGAAGAAAACAAAGGGAACATAACTTACTCCTCCTTAATTCCTATTTCAGTCCATGCATATGTGTATAGCAGTAAGAAGATAAAATCTGAGAAGCCTTGCCTGTAATGTCCCACCCATTTTTGTCATATCCTTTAGAGCTGAATAACTAACTGCTGGACTCCTGAATATGCATGGATGGCTGTTGGATATTTGGTAAAGTTTGGAGTTTCGTGGGTTTACAGTTGGCCATGCAAATGTTCTTAAGTTTATTTCAGTTTGCTACACTGTGGTAGAGGAGGTGTTAAATTTCCCATATGGCCAGTGACAGAATCCATGTTATTGAGTCTGCTGTGCTCTCTGCAAAGACTTTAATACCTTGTACTGTCAATATACGGACAATAATAAAGCCTATTTGCATTTATTAGTTGAAAAACTGAGGTCAGAAATCAGCACATAGCAGACAGTTGTGATGCGGTCAGGATCAGGTTAGTCTACAATCTGACTACGCTTTGCTGCTTTGATACCACCTGATTAATGCTAAGCCACCCAAAGCAGTGAAGCCTTCACAGTTGTTTATCAATTATTTGTTCAAATATCCCAGTCCATCCAGGAGAAGAAGTTTGTCTAAGATACAGCAAAAGGCTGAGCTGATGGCTATACCAGAAATGCTTTTGGGCAGCTAGCTATCAGACAACATCCCTTCTGAGATCTTTTACAAATTCCTGGGGCAAGCAGTCTCTGGGAAGTGCAGTGTCTGGGCCAAACCTGGGCTCCAGGTGCTCATTCAGGACACTGCACTTCCCAGATCCTCTGCAGGCTTGGCTGCTTCCTCACCTCTGCTATCTCATATGCACCCCTCTGCTGAGGTGCAGGGAAAGCTCACAGACTGTCCCTCAGTGCTGCTCTCTGCTGCTTCAGCAAAACAGCCTGTGTGGTGTTCTCCATCCAGAAACTACTTCAGCTTCTGTTTGCTTGGAAAGACTACCTCTTTGCAATATTTTATTAGAGATTACTTTAGTTACATTATGAAGTGCACTAGATTTCTTTTCAAACTGTAGCAAGCTGGAAATTCAAGATACCTGGTGCAGAAAACATCATGACATTAGCTTCTTTAGCCACTAGATCAATTTTCCATTTAATGTGGAATAACTTATGTCACTTGATGGTCTTTAGGGACCTTTTCATAACAAACCACTTGACAAGTGAGGCAAGTAAGCTTTGCGAGATTTATAATTGATCACTGGTGCTATTGTAGACATGATGGAAATACCATATATAACATAAATATGTTTTAGCAAAAAAATACTTTTGCTTCATGATCAGGTGTAGGTGTTAGTCTCTGATTTGGCATCGCTTTGGCATAATGAGCCTGTGGTTCTGCATCTACAGAATATAAAAATAATGATGTTTTTGTAAGCGTTCCAGACATCTTGCCTGTATATGAAATGTAAATAGTGTGTTCAATCTTTAGCCCTTGAAATTGGGTGTGAAGGAGGGATTCTGTTTGGGCCTAAATACAGGCAAAGCTTTATTTGTGGGCTATATTCCTATGGAAGTGCAGCTGTTCAAATGCTCTTAGTGCCCAACAAAGACAGCATTGTTCTGTGGAAACACGCTTGCTGGAGTTGGTGGGGCTCTGGCCAGCTGTAGGTGGGACGACTGCAACAGCAAGAGGCTGTCACTCAGCAGTCCAGTGAGCTATGCCTGGTGGCTTCTCACAGCAACAACAGAGGGTGTCTGGTCAGGGGTGTGAACAGCAGGGCAAGAAACACCTTGCTCAGACACAGCCTGTGGTGTGGAGAGGCACTTGCACTCACACAGTGGGCAAAGGAAGGCTTGCGATGATTCCAGCTGAGGTGTGTGACTGGTGTGGCCTCTGAGCCTTCACCAGCATCACTTTAGTAGTCATGCTATTATGCTAATTGTTGGTTCAAGGCAACGAACTGCATTTTTGAGCAGCTAGACTTGGGTGCTCCTAAAAGAGTACTGATACTCACACTTAGACCCTCATTCAGACACCATTTTCTCAGATACTTCTGGCATGCTCTTCACCTGGTCAAAAAATGGCAAAATCTCGGACAATACATTGATTTAGCAAGAAGAAAAGTCAGTGGCATGGAGTACAAGGCACAGTCCAGCTTGGTCTGTTTGTATTCCTACATGAATTTCACAAAACAAACCACAGGAAAGAAAACTTGTTGTCAGAGTCTCAATCTAGCTGGCAAATCTTGGTCCCTGAGAAACTGCTCAGATTGGAGAATTTCCTGCAGACACAGATACAGACAGCAGGACAGACAGAAAATGTCATCTGTTGCGTATCATTTCACCATAAGACTTGTAATCATGCACCATTTTCTGAATGATTAAATTTTCACTAAAATACCAAGAAACTATGCAACAATGTTAACCAGTGGCACTGCTACAGCAGTTAGAAATCTCACTAGAGAACTGTAAATCCTCCCACTGTGAGGCATAGGGCTACTACTAATGAAGGGGAATGAATAGGTTATCACAAAATGCTAACAAGAATTTCTTGCCCATTTGTTGGAAATATTCACCATTTTCTGGGAAATAATATCTGGCTAGATGGATCACTAATAGAATCTGTGGCGATAACAGTCATGTACCTGCACCAAGGAAAAAAAAAAAAGCAGCTTTGTTTGGGGATAACATTTAATTTCCAAAAAAATCTTTGTTTGTATTCACTTGTATAGTTACTGAGTCTGCACCAGAAGAACATCAAGATTAACAGCATTTCCCTGGAGCTTGGCTAAGGCTATATACAACACTAGTCTGTAAGAATGATAGTTGGGAGGTTTTGTTTCTTTGATGGATTATTTCTTTGTTTTCCAGAGATAGGTGGAATAAAGTACACTGTCCCTCTGTCTTTCTTCCAGGAGTGGTTAGACTTCACATGGAGCTTTGAATCTGCCACTGTCCTTGAAGTAATTAATTTATTCTTTGAGTTCAGTTGGCTCATCCTCTCACCTTGAGGTCCTGAGTGCCCTGTTTGCAGCCCAACCTGCCATCATATTGGCAGCATGAGAAAAAATGTGTATTAGGAGAGGAGCAGAGGAAAGAGAATAAAATTCATTTGGTCCACTCTCTAGAATGATGACACTTTAAGAGAAGTAACTTATGCAAGGGATTGCATGAACATGGTGCTTCCTTCAGTACTTCATAGGCAAGTTCCCCTTGGGATTGACTTGCTGCAGCCAAGGCAGAAAGGGTACTTTGCCTTTTAGCAGCTGCTGTATCAGTATCATATGCAGAGGCTAAGCCACATGACTCAGCACCCTCCCCCACATTTTTATTTCTCCCTTTCATTACAGAAAATTAAAAGAGTACACTGTGAGGTCAGTCCTCTCTGTTGACATTTGTTGCAACACCTATGGGTATGGAAATGCAGAAAAAAGTCTGTTTTTCTGTTTTCTGTATCTCCTGTTAGTTTCAGTCAAGATCAGCCAAAACACCTTTAATAATGTCAAGGTACAAAGTTGAAATTACAAGCTGATATTTTAGGTATGGCTTATTTTACTAGTTTGGACTGCCTGCAGTTTTGCACATTTCCTTACTTCTTTTGGTTGATACATTCACAGATCAACCAACTGGTCTTAAATTGTCCTCTGCTAGGAATGCCTTGTGTATCACTACAAACAATGTGATCAACGCTATGAAACTCACAACCTATATCTCACAACCTCTGTCTCATTTTTTTTAGCTGAAGTTACCTTTAGTGGCTTCATATTTGTGAGCTTGAAACAGTATGATATAGGTATTATAAAATAAAATGAAAGACATGGGAAATAAGTTTACTCACACACACACACACACACAAATTGATAGGACTGGATGGGGTTATGAATAGTTGTTCCCTGTATTTCTTTAGTTTCATAGCAGCAGTTACTTTCTTCAGCACTAAGACCACCTCTGTTCACTGGTTCACACCCTGAATTTATTTCATTTTGAGACGTCAGCCTCTCTTTAGTATTTTTATTCTATTCCCAAGTGACATCTTTCCCCTGCTGCAATAAGTGGGACTTTTGCTGTTATTTCTAGAAGTTTCAATTTTCATTCCCTATGTATACCAAAGCTGTCCTGGTGAGTTGATCAGCAGGGAAACAATTTCCTTGAGAAAGGCACCTCCGTGGAGCTTCAGTAAAGGTCCCTGCACAGTCACAAGAGCTGAGGCTTGCTTAGCGAAGATGGAGAAACAAGTGGCTTCTGAATGCTCCCTGGTGGCGGTGTGTGCTGAGACCAGCCAGGGCACATGCTGTGCCCATGAGCTCCTTCAGCCAGTACCAGCCAGCTGAGCAACCAGAGGGAGCCCCTTCCTCGCTTCCCGCTCACTGTCCTCACCCTCTCACCCTTCAGCAAGAACAAGGACGAGGCACCAGAGCAAGGACCTGCTCTGAGTTTGGTGAATTTTAATCCAGAGCTGGCTGTCTGCTCAGATGTGTTTTTTAGCCAGCACAACCACACTGGCTGCGGACAAAAGTGAGGAGAAAGGAGTGGACCTGGGAGGCTGTGTAGCAAGATGAATGTGTGTGGGAGGGAGTATTGCTCCTTTCTGAAGTAATCCCTCGTGCCGCCTGAAAACATGCAATGACAGTGGAAAGAACTCCCTGCTGCTTCATGCCATATCTAAAATGTCACACCTAAATGACGCAGACTAATTCCCATCTTTTATTATTTTGCAGCAGTGAGTGTTTTACTTATGAAGGAAATGTAGAATTTAAAAACTAAAAAAAATCTTGCTAACACATATTCATGCAAGCCAACAACAGCTAGTTTGCTTTAACCTTGAGGTTTTGTTCCTCAGATTTTCTAGATAGTGTAAGTCAATTATCAGGTGAAGATTTAGGCATTTGTCATTCAGGGTTGTAACATGAGGAGCATGGGACCACAGTGTAACTGCACTGCCCTGACCCCAGCTCTGCAATCAGACACCAGCATGGTGCTGTGCAAGACCTTACCAAAGGGGAACTGATTGCAGATTTAAGACCTAAATTTACCCAGTAGAATTGGTACCAGTGGTGAGGTCCTGATGAAAAGATTTTAGCAAAAACCCCTGTTTCTCTGAATTTTCTGATTAAAAAATGGTTTGGCTTTTGACTGATTATACAATTTATCACAAAAATAATCTCACTCTCATGAAAATTCAAGGTTGTACTCATGATGTACATGTATACCAGGTCTTTTTTTGGCTTTTTTTTTGCCTTTTTTGAGTTTTTTGTTTTTGTTACCTGTTGGTTCTTTTATGCTTTGAAGGGCTTTTATTTTCACAAATAGAATCCCTAAAGCTCTGGAGAGTTCTGGTTTGTCACCCTCAGGTGAGCAGGGAAATGTGCGTTAGACTCGTGGAGAGACTGATGTTCTCTCACCAGCTCTTGCATGCGCCAGGTCTCATATGGGTGTCTCCTATCTGGTGGTACTTTGGCCTAACTGCTATTTGGTTTTAAGAATGTGAATAAAATATGTCTCTGACAAGGAGAGGGGCACATCCAGGACCTGGAGCAAATGTGCCTGGGATAAGAAGTCGTGCTGTGTGGCTAAAGAGTAGAGTGGGTATCTTAAAGGGAGATGGGGGCAGGATAGTCTGCTCTCCAGTGGATAAAGATGAAGTTTCACACTGCCCTGTCACATCCTACATGTGTTGGATATAATGAGGGATATAATATTTTATTTGATACATGGACAGTATTGTTGATTATCATTGGCTTTCCAGATTTAATTCCATGTCCCCTTCCATTCTCCACCTTCCATAATATTTTCTTTGTTTTATAGATGTGTTGCTGTACAGACTAAACTTGGTGTTTCCTAGGAGGAAGTATTACATGACAAAAGTATTTAATTTCCCAGGGACCTGGTTGAAAAATCAATCCAATACTCTTTGTTATTTATACTAGAAAGAATCCCTAGAAAATTAAACAGGACTTTTTTCTTGCCAGTAGTACCTGAAAAAAAAGTTACAAAAGGGTTCTTCTTCTCATTTATTTCCCAATGGAAAATTATTGCTTTTGTTAGCATCATATCATCATGTAATCTGAATAATTATAGCAATATACTTCAGCAAACTACAGATACTGAAAGGAATGAAATGTAAAAAAAACTAGAGTGTTTCTTCCTTTGCATAATGTGAAAGAAAGTCTTATGAACCACATCTATTTACTTTTCCAAACCAGCTTCTATTATTATAATACTAAAAATTCTGGAGAAGTTGCTTCCCAAATAATTTTCTCAGCCAATATCTAATGGGAAAATAAACCCTTATTCACCCAAGTGTCATAAAATGAGCCAATCATAAAATGGTAAGTCTGCATCAAGTTTGTTATCTGATCCACCGACTTTTTCACAAGAATCGTCTTATTTATAATCTGGTGATGCATATCAGCTGCCAAGAGTAGCATACAGTAGTATTAAACTACTTTTACCGAAAAAACCCCAGCATTTTGTATAACATTAGTGAGATTCCACTTGTGTGCTCCTGACAAACGGCTCCCCTGCAGTTGTCTAAGCATTGAGTTTCCAGATAAGACCCATTTATTTCTTCATTTATTGATATGCAATGCAAGTTATAGAATAAGTATCATATCAGTGAATCTAAAGCAGCAATTTGCACTGTTCTTAGAGACATAATGTCTGGACAGTCTAAAACTAAACTAACTCCAGGAGATGTTTATGAGTATTGTGAATGAGGGATAAAAAAACCCACCCAAGAGCGATAACTTGATGATGGGATTTTAATTTAATTTGAAGTAATGCAACCAAACTGCATGAGGGGAAGGAATGGAGGGAACAATCAAGTCTCTTAACCAACACTATTTTATCCTACCATTAAATTGTTATAATTACCCAGTATTTGACCAGATGGCAAGTCATTTCTAAAGTCGGACCAGGTGTTCAAGATGCAGAGATAATCACAAAGCTGATGACTGTGGTGAAACTAATTAAAAAGTGTGTTGCAGTGGCACAGTGGTGCTGTGGAGAGAGAGTGACCAAAAATAACACGATGGGAAAATTCTGAAGTACTACAACAAAGTGATTTGGAAAATAGTAAGCAAAACCAAACAGAATTAAATTAATTTAAATTATCAAGTTCAGAGAAACACTCTAATAAACTATTAGATAATATAATCTACTAGGGGCTTTCTGGGATTTTGTTCCTGTTTTCTAACACAAATAGGAAGACAGAAGTGAAAGGCAGAACTAATAAAGATGAAAACTGTCAACCCAATCAGAAGGGCAAAATACAGGCACAGATGCACATCAAAATGAAATATGGGCACAGAAAGTCCTTTTCATGCAGATGAACGCTGATTACATGGTCACAGCTGGAAATTACAGAGAGCTTTATTCATTAAAGACTGACTATCTTCAATTAGGCTTTGCTTTCATGACAAAACAACAGAGTAGCAGAGAAATGGATTGCGATGCTGTGCCTGCAGTTCCCCAGAACACACTGCCCTGCAGCCAGCACACTTCTGCTTAATAGAACCCTTCACCTTTCTGGGACCAAATATCAATTCAGACATGAAGGAAAATGCATTTAACTGGAGGGCAGGGGGGAAAGAAAACTTTCAAAACATGAAAACGCCCCACTATACAATGAAGGAAATCGAACTATCTTTTTGCCAGCTTGGTGCACGCAGGTCTACCCTGCCAGCTCTGTACTTCGTGATCGTCTCTGGCTGTCTGCTCTAAAATGTAAGTGTGAATGTTCGTGCTGTGCCCATGGCCCTGAGGAGAGCACTAATAGGCTCCGTGCTATGTCCATACATGAAGCCTGATGCTAAGGGATCCTGGGCACAAGCAAAAGCTGAGATCTTAAAGACAGCCCTTCATTAGGTTTTCCACTGAAGAAAGGGGGGCGGCATTCACAGCTGCCCAGCTGGTCAGCCTTGGCAGAAGGATTGCTCCTCCCTGTGCTCTTGCAACCTGCTCCCAAGCCTGTGGGCACCCATGAGGGGTTCAAACATCTGCAGGCTGATGAGAGCCTAAAAGTCCTCATCTTCAGTAAGCATTTTTGCCATTAAAAAATAATGAAAATGATATGCACCCCTTCACCCTGTGGCTGCCACATTGTGTTGATGATGTATTTTGGCACAGCTGCATGGGGAGCTTTTGCTAGCAATAGCAATTAAGATTCAGAGTCACTCTGCTGCTTGGCTTTTATCTCTGGGAGAGCTTTCAGATGTGTGAGCTGACCATACTTTGGGCAAAGATGCTCAGAGCGTCTGCACTCTCGTCAAGCCCTCCATCATTACGAAGAGTTTCTTCTTGCTGCTGTTCTCTTTGCCTGCAGAAAGCTGGAAATGTCTTGCTGCAGAGGGCTATGGTTTGAAATAGGAATAGGTAGCAGATGGAGTTGATAAATCTGTTGGTAGTCTGATTAATTCTGCCAGTAAGAATTTTGCACTCACATTAGTTCTAGTAATAACATATTGTTGGCCTCTCTCCTGATTAATGCTACAGACTGCAGGAGCCCTGCTGCTGCAATGAAATGTTTCTTCATACCTTCTCCAGAAACCAAAAGGGATCAGTAAGTTTGTTAATGGCTGTGAACAATTGATATCTGTTGTATCTTACTTAGTCATTGCTGCCCAGACTGCTAAACCATTATCTTGCTATCATTTTTATCAGTTCTCCAGCTGCCTCAAAACCAGAAGATTCATTTTTAATCTATTCCTCTTTTTTTTTTTTTTCCTCCTTTTTTTAATCCCATATTTTGGAACTTTTCAGTCAACTCTTGTGACATTGACATTAGGAACACATTTCCCTCACTGGAATGAGAAAAACAAAGACCCATAATTGGAAACGGGAGTGCAGACCCCAGATAGCAGTGCAAGTCTATAGAAAACAGTTTACCCAGTTAAAATACAGCTGCATTCATTCCAGCAGTGGTTCCTTAATACAGAACATACACTGCAGGGCATGAGGCTTTCCAAGTATATTTAACCTCTTAGAAAACTGGTATTCTAGCATAAATGTTTCAAGGCATTTCGTATTCAGTGCTTTGCAGTTTCTAATGGATATTTTTCTAGGGACAACTGTGAATAAGTAGACTAAGGACTGCAGCTCCTGTGAAAGCTGGTGCAGGCACAGTGTCTTTTACTATTATGATTATTATTAACAAGTACATAATTTCCTGCACCAGCTGCTGTTTCTATGCTGTCTTCTTGCTGCCATACTTGCCCTGTGTTTAAACAAGCAGGGGGTTTGCTATTTTTTGGAATAAGACAAATAAAGATAGGTTAAAGGAACTTGGAAATAAAAGTTCATATATGAATTCAATAAGGACTTATTGAATTTCTTATTGAATTCAATAAGAATTTTTCCTGTTAATCTACAGATTTTTAATTACAAATTAGAGCACATGTATTTGGCCCTCTGACCTAAGGTTCAAGTTTATAGTGACCTACATGCAGAAGTCTTTAAGAACCATGCAATCAATTTTAAATGTTCAATAGGCCTTGCCACCTGCTCACATTTGCACACAGAACTGATGGAAAGGCCCTTTTCTCCCCAGCTCTGCCATACAATGGCCTCTGCTAGCAGGTGGCACTGCAGAATGGAGAAAGACTGGGTTAAAATCTGCCACCTTCCTTGCCCAGGAGAAAGGTGGTATGAATGTATGCTCCCCCAAATCAGGCATGTGCCTTGGCTGTTAAGCATAAAAAGGAAAGAAGCTAAAGAGAGGGAATAAAGGGAGAGAAAAGGAAAGGCAAGTGTTTCTTCTCTCCTTAATGATAACTGACCATTTCCTTGTATTAGCAACATGCAAAAATAAAAATCTCTGACAATAACCTGGTATATGGTGTGCTTGTAGGAGCTCTTTTTGTTGCCTTTCACAGCCACGTTCAGCCTCAGAGGGGCTTTGGCTTTCCAAACCTCAACCCAAGGACACTTGAACCATTCCACCTCCTCAGTGTTTGGGCTCATGGCCAGCTCAGAGGTGATATAACCAGGGAAAGCCCCCAGTCCCATTTAGACAGTGGCTCTATATCTCTTCTGGGGTTTTTTTGTCCCTAATTCCACTTTATATTTTGAGTTTATGTCCAAGTTCCATCAGGATCTCCTTGTTCATCTAGCAGGCCTCTTGCCACCATTACTTGACTTCTTTTGTGTCAGGATGGAACATGCTTGGAAATTGAAGAAGTGATTCTTGAAAATCAGTCAGCTCTCCTGGATCTCTCTTCTCTCCAGGGCCATATCCCATGGTATTTTTCCAAACAAATTTTTAGCATGGTTTTAAGATAACATTTCAGTCATGATTTTGCATCATTTGCCTCACTATTTGCTTTGGATTTCCCCTTTCAAAATGAACAATTAAACAAAATTCGTATTTTGAACAATGCAATAAGCTTTTTTCCCTTTAGGAAACCTACAGGCTCTGTGCTAATCCCATGGAGCTTTCACAAAAATTCAAGACCACTAGCTTTGTGAATGGCTTCAGTCCTGCAAACCTGTTTAGCTGTGAAAATTCTGGGCAAGGACCTCAAAAATCAGTCTCCACATGAGATTAAGATCAGTCCAAGTAGATGTAATCTACAGTAATATGTTAATTCTGTCACAGAATGCAGACAAGCATTTCAGTAAACCACACTGATGCTAATAAAACCAAGGTGTCTAGAGAGAATAATTGCTGTATGACCTTGCTGCTTTCCACTGAATGACCTTGTAAGATTGGAGAGTGAAGGCTGAAAATGTTCTGATAAAATGCTTTTCTATTAGAGAATGATTCCAAAACTGGCACATCACAGAAGGACATATATGGTGTCCTGAAGAATTTGACACAAAATTATTTACCTTGTTTGCTTGAATAATTCTGAAATTTGCAACTCAATGTGATCACAAATCTCTGTTTGAGCCAGTACATCTGTATTTGAAATGCATAAGGTACAGTACAAAGTTCAAAGCAAGAAACTAAGTATGAAGGCTTTCAATAAACTCCTGTCAATGTATCTCACCCTTTTTAATTTGTTCTTTGAAAATCTTTACTTTTCATTCACAACATGAAGAAGGAATGAAAAGATACAATGTTTTTTTCATTTTTTAACTACAGGTAGTTAAAGGAGTGTATTAAGGTAAAATGCAGGCCAGCATCTCTTAGGTAGAAAAAAAGGTATCAGGTTTATTATTTTGGACTTCTTTTTAGTTTATATAATTAAGACACTGAGATAATAGCAGTGTTCTCATGGTTTGGGAAGAAATACCTGCATTCTGCAGAGAAAACAGATGTTTTATCAAACTCTGAAGATAATCAGCATATTTACATACACACTTTTATGTTTCACTGCCAATTTCTGTTTCCCAGTTAAAGTGGTTTATTTGACTGTTATCCTTAGCTAATTAGTACTTATTTTAGGGAGTGAATACAGAGTAGGTTTCATGGGAAAGTAAACTCATTGGCTTCAAGTAGGGA
Source organism: Struthidea cinerea (assembly GCA_013397865.1). Taxonomy (NCBI): domain Eukaryota; kingdom Metazoa; phylum Chordata; class Aves; order Passeriformes; family Corcoracidae; genus Struthidea; species Struthidea cinerea. The sequence continues at coordinate 1,543,479 of VZTI01002192.1, read as the reverse complement.
GAATAGCTTGATGGCTGAAAGAGAATTGCCCCAGATAATGAATTCCTGCGTGTTTTGTAATGTAACCTAATGCCTCATGCAGCTATTAAACTCCCAGATGGCCCAGCAGAGGCACATACTCATCAGGTGACATATTAGCCAATTTAAAAAATAATTAGTAAGCACCCCTCTTTCTGTATTCTTTAAGCATTAGGAAGATTCACATTCTGCTCTTTTATGTAGTGGCCTCCAATTCAAAACATATGGAGCAATTCCTTTTTTTCTTTTTCCTAGAGGTGCTGCTCTCCTGCTGCTCCCATTGACTTCAGAACACACTTATTTGCTAAAGATGGTGTTGTGCATTTTGGCTCGTGCACCTTTGATTTTCCAAACATCTTCACTGTCAGGGTATCTGCTATTGCAGATGCCTCTTCCTGGTTTCACAGCAGGGGCAATTTATTTTTATCTTTCTTATACCAACAGCCCTGATGCTTTTACTTCACCAAGAGGGGTATGGTTCAATTGCTGGAGAATGTCAGTGCTGTGTAAGTGTTGGCATTGGGACAGGCCAAAAGTTTGGCAAAATTATTCACCAAAACCAGGAGGCAGTTAAAGGATTTGCAGGAGATGGGTTGTAGAGTGTGGCTTAATTTTGAACCATCATATGGACCTGGCTCCATCTCTTTAAACAAGCATCTTAAAACTGAGCCCAAATAAACTGAGGGTATAAATCACATCTGTAGCTGAGTATAGCTCTCCCTAAGGACTTAGGCTGGACAGGCTCTGAACCAAAGGGCACAGCTGTTCTGTTCCGGTATTAAGTAGATCACTAGATTCCTCTGCCCATAACATTCCAGCTTGATTTCCTTCCCAAGCAGCAAACAATGAAAGGTGTGAAGTCTTGGGCCAACACTGTGGGAGGCTTGAGCTGGGACCGAACCCTTCACCATTTGGATTTCAGACTTTTTGGCCTGAATCAGTTTTGCATGCCCCAGATTCCCTCCCTACATTTAATTTTTCCACAGAATATCCACTTCCATTCTAGCAAGTGTTTATAACTTGAAGGGATTTGAAGTATGCATACGTATACTTAAGCATATAAGTCAACATACATAGAATAGTTGCATATACTGGACTCAGTTGTCTGTCTAAAAATCTGTTTAGATCTTTTCATCACAGCTGTTCTCTCCTTCTTTTTTTTTTTTTACCAAATTGCTTTTCAGTCATAAATTTCACTTTTTTCAAATTTGCTCATACCTCAGTCTCTAGTTTTCTACCACTAAAATCTTGACAGGACAATTTGTATAGGTATTATAAATAGGGAATTTAATTTGAATAGATTGTCAGGCACCTACCAGTTAGTCTCATATAAGTGCTTAAGCAGCCATAGCAAAGTCCTGAGTCTACCTCTAGATCTGTAATTATTTTATGTTAATCCTTATATATATAATTTGGGCAGATCCTCAAACCTCTCCACCCCCTTGCTCTGTAGCAGGTGGTTCCTGCCGAGTTCAGTGACATGCACAAAGAGCAGATGGTGATCCCACTCCTCTCCCCATATTCAGGATCTGGGGCTTTTGCAAGACACTTATATTTCTGGATGGTTAGGTCCTCACTCCAGGCAAAGCACAGGGTGACACCGAAGGGTGTTATTTTCCCAGGCTGTGGCAGAGATGGCACCTGGCTGATCAGCCTGGATGTTTCCATGCCTTGCCATTGCTTCTCTTCTTTGTTACATTCACATACTTTGATGTACAGCAATTTCTTCTCAGCCCTCAAGGCTGCCCTTCTCCAACTGCCCATAACTGTCTGTCATGGAGCTGTTCACAGCTGTGCACCCTCCACGTACAACCTGTGCCCGGACTTTCAGGTCCTTAGCTGTTATTCCACAATTAAACCCCACGTCAGACACAAGGACTCCTGGTGCCAGGCTCTGTTTCACACAGCAGACTACCACAGCCAGATGGCGAGAAGCCTAGCAGGACAGGGCAGGGGCCTGGCAGGGTAAGGCAGAGTTAGCAAAAGGCCTGTGGCTGCTCTTACTGGGCTTGCTACCCCCTATAAATGCTTATGGAGAGTAAGGAGAATTTTCTGTCACAGTGATGTACTAATTACATATCTTCCCAGCCATCACAGGAAGATGATTCATAGACTGCCCATTACAAACTCTTTATTCTGTGTCTCATCAATGCACAAGCTGCTGGCATGCAGTGGCTCTTTTTTCCCAGTAGAAAAGTAGGAAAAATGGTGAAATGTTCCCTTCTCCATCTTCAGAAATACCAAACCTGTTCAGTCCTAGTAAATTGCAATGTGCTGGCAGGGAGCAACCACTTGGAATTTATGTGTATGTGTCTTTTCTTGGAATACCTCCCAGCTGAAATCACCTAGGTGCCTGCTGTGGATTGCAGGAATATGGGCAAATATCTGGATTCCATAAGTTCCTTCTTCTACACTCCTTCAAATTAAAGATAGCCATGTAGACTTCTGTGAAACATTGGTGGGAAGAAAAGGCTCTGAGACCTAGAGGTGAACTTTTTCACAGCTGTGAATGTATACACAGCCAAGTGTTAAAACCTTGAAAAAGAGATTAAATGTGTAAATGAGAGGCATTTCAAAGAGACAGCAACAGAAGTCTGCACAGCAACAATTAGGAATAGTGCGTAAAAGGTGTGATATTGAAAGAGAGAATTTATATGTCTCTGTGAATGGGACAAAATTTAAACAATAATTAGTCTTGTTGACAGACTAGCAATTTTGCCTATTGAAAGTTTATTGTTTATGAAAACTGGCATAAGAATATTATGTCTATAAAACTCTAATGATCACAGAATCTGTGGCTTAAATTTTGGAAAAAAAGGTTTAACTCTGTTGGAGGCCACATAATAATTATTTGACTTACAATTTACAACAAAATTATTAAAAAGGTTTGTTCTTAGATACTTCTGACATTCAGTGTGAAGAGCCTCAAAGAAGTTTTGCTGTCCTTAATATCTTCAGGGATCTGTCAGCAAAATTTACTTTGAAGAGCAAAACTATCTCTCCCTGAAATCAATAGAGTCACCCACACTGACTTCAGAGGGAGCTGCATCAGGCACTGGTGACCAGCTTTAAAGTTCAAAGTCATTTCAACAATTTTCAGCCAAAGGAGGGGTGTTCAGCAGGATGCAGCTCAGGCCTTAGGAGTAAATGCATTTGCATCTGAATAATTCTATGTAATATTCATGAATATGTGTGGAAGGAACCTATAGAGCATGTAGTAATGCAGTACCCAGAAGAATGAGGTAATTTTCAAGACATCTCAAGTAAAATAAGTTGATAGATGTTCAGGGAGGTTTTGGGGTATTACTCTGAAAAATCTGTACAAATTACTCTTTCAATATGGCAAGTATCATGCATCACTTCTAAAGAGTCATAGAATCATAGAATGATTTGGGTTCAAAAGGACCTTGAAGGTCATTTAGTTCAAACTCCCCTGCCATGGGCAGGGACAGCTTTCACCAGACCACATTGCTCAGAGCTCCATCCAACCTGGCCTTGAACACTTCCAGGGATGGAGCATCCACAGCTTCTCTGGGCAACCTCTTCCAGTGTCACACCACCCTCACAGTAAAGAATTTCTTCCTAATATCTAATCTAAACCTGCCCTCTTTCAGTTTAAAGCCATTCCCCTTTGTCCTACCATTACACACCCTTGTAAAAAGTCCCTCTCCAACTTTCTTTTTTCAACTCAGGACAGCCCAAGAGCTTTATTAGTTTTGGTTTTGAGCAAATATATAGGAAAAGTGTTTTAATTTCAAAACTGAAATGAAGGCAAGGTTGGGCTTGATTCTGTTGTTAAGGGATAAAATACACATTTCTTCATGTTCATCTCGTGTTCCTTCATAGCTGCAAATAGTGATGGATGTGTGATTAGTTGAGTTTCAATACAAGATTGTGCTGAACTGAAACTGGGTTTAAAAAGGAGATCCTTAGGCAAAATTTTCTGCATTGTGCAAGGAGCAAGGCTCTTCATGTTCCAGAGTTGACTTGTGATTATAACTGTAGGTTCAGATTCAAGTCAAATTATCCGATATGAAGTACTTAATTTTTGAAGAGATTATACGCTGAGGTTCCATTACTCAGTCCTGCTTCCCTCTCCACATTCCCCTACACAGTGCTTTGCAACTTTTTTATTTTTATTTTCCATTGTAAGTAGTGCTCTTCTGGTTTCCTTTCCCTTTTTCCTCTCATAACTTCTGAATGTATTGCTTTGTTCAGACATTAAAAAGCTGCAAATATTATAATAAAATTGCTTAAAATCATTGGAAAGAAGCACTGGAGCACAGGACTTTGCATTTCAGATCGTAAAACCAACACAAATAATTTAGTTCAAATTGGGAGGACTGTAACTCAGTGTTCACCAGAAGGGCCTGCTGCTGATCTATATTTTATGGAACGTACATTTTTAATGAAAAAGGAACAGTTTTCCATTTTGAAATGGAATGAACTAGTGATTGTTCTGTAATTTAAAAAGAAAAAAAAAAGAAAAAAGACATCTCTTGCTACTCCTGGCTGCAGTAACACACCTGATTGCTTATTTTCCTTGTAGGTCAGTTCTAACACCTCATTTCCCCCCTCCTTTAAAGACAACTGTGCGCCCCCTCATTTTTCCCATCTCCTCCCTTACTTCCCCCTCACCTGACCCCTTTTCCGCAGGTACATCCCAGGACTATTGCTCCTTCCTTTGAAATGCCCAGACTTGCCCACAGTACTCTCCAGCGGGGTCCTTGCACAGCGGAATAGATTTTCCATCTCAACACCCAAAGGGGCCAGCCATGTCCTGGGGTGCATCAGGCATGGCTTCGCCGGCGGGTGGAGGGAAGTGACTGTCCCCCTCTGTCCTGCACTGGGGCGGCCTCACCTCGAGTCCTGCGTGCAGTTTTGGGTGCCCCCAACTCAAGAAAGATATAAAGCTATTAGAGAGCACCCAAAGGAGGGACACAAAGATGGTGAAGGGCCTTGAGGGGAAGCTGTATGAGTAGCGCCTGAGGTCCCTTGGCTTGTTCAGCTTGGAGGAGACTGAGGGGAGACCTCAATGCAGTTACAGCTTCCTCACAAGGGGAAGAGGAAGGGCGGACACTGATCTCTCCTCTGTGGTGACCAGGGACAGAACCCAAGGGAATGACATGAAGCGGTGTCACGGGAGGTTTAGGTTGGATGTTAGGAAAAGGTTCTTCGTGCAGAGCATGGTTGGGCACTGGAACACATTCCTCAGGGAAGTGGTCACAGCACCAAGACTGACAGTTCAAGAAACATTTGGACAATGCTCTCAGGCACATGGTGAAACTCTTGGAGTATCCAACGCACAGCCAGGAATTGGACTTGATGATCCTTGTGGGTTTCTTCCAATTCAGCATATTCTATGCTCAGCATATTCTAAGACTTGTCTTGGCCATCTGTGCTGGACACCTCCACGATTTCATGCCCTGAACAGGGGTGTTATTCAGAAACCATGACCCCCTTCCACAAATCAGTGTGCCCTTCTTTGCCCCGGGCCACTTTGGACAGGGCAGTCTAAAGAGGTGATTGCTACCCTGGGGCTGGAACAAGTGGGGTCTGTGTTGCAAGCTTGCTCTGTCATTGTGGGTTTATTTTGATTTAAGGTAGCTATTCCACTGTTCTCAGATTGCCTTTCGCTCTTTTCAAGGGGGGTGTAGATTGATGGCATTGGCAAAACAACACAAAGAAAGGCAAACTGCAGATGCCAGCTCCCTGCCTGGCCTGAAGAGAAACTTTCTCCTTTCACAAGCACGGTACAAATGCCCAGTCATCCATTCCCTAGCAGGAATAAGGGAGAAATTATCCTAGAATATGGCCCAGTGCCAGCATACTACAAAGATCCATATACTATATGTAGTGGCACCGCACTTTGTGTATTTTGAATCTCAAACATTTTTGCAAGAGCCTCTGCTGGGTCTCTTTTATCAGCCATGGGCACTTTCGAAAGGGAAGGGGAGGATTTGGAAGGCAAATTAACAAGAAGCCTTCTCACGGAAAAAACCTTTCCAGGGACTAAAACCAGATGAAACAAAACTCTAAGCTGCTGCTCTATCTCCCTCTAGCGAAGCAGCAGCAACCGGGAGGGGCAGCTGCTGCTGCCTCATGTCTCATTTTGCTGCATCTTCAGGCATTCACCCACCAACCGCAGCTGGTTTTCTTTTCTGCTTTAGCCTTATTGCACATACTGCCATATCCTTCCTCCAAAAACAAATTAACTGACAAAAAATACAAACAAACAAACAAAAAAATCCAAACTAAAACCAAGCACAAGTTCTGCACAGCACACAAAATTTTGTATCTGGATTTTGCTCTGTTGTTCTTTTCGTATTCTTTTCTTTCAGCTCACAGAAGGAGGGGTGACTAAGCCTTTCCTGATGATTGCAAAACTCCAGGTGTTTGAAAAAGAAAAATCACTCCATAACTATTTCTACTAATAAAATATAAGCAAGATTAATGAATTAATAAATTTTGATGACAGCATCTAGGCAGCCATTACTATTCCTGTGTTATTCCCAAATCTGACTAGTAATTGGGATATGATTATTCTACTTAAAAGAGTATGTTGGGGGATGTTTGGATCTGGTCTCTCTATCAGCTGCATCACAATTAATTTTGTGTTACAGCAAGTAGCAGTATGGAGACCAGCAGCCAATGTAATTATTTCCATCCTCCTGACATGATCTTACAGTGCAACAGCATGTCAGAAATAATGATTCATGTTATGTGTCATATGCCTTCTCTTTGAAATGCAGGCAGTATATGTACATGGCCATGCAGCTCCCTAAAACAGATTAGTGTGGTCCTGCTGGTTTAAAGCCAAGATTACTTTAAAATTAATTTAAATCTTCATATCTGACCAGCAAGCACAGCACATGAGACATTTTCCATCCTGCACTCATTATAATTTTGAGGCGCCTATTCTTTTCTGACAGCAAAGACAAAAGCAGAATCTGACTTCTCGCATTCAGTGGATTGTTCCTGCGGAAGCAGGAAAGTAAGAAGCCAACTTGCAAACTCCCCAGCTGCTACGATGTCCAGATCTCCACTTTGGGCTGGTCCTTCCTTCACACACTGAGTTGCCATTTGTTCACTCTAAGGAGCATGCTCGTCAGTCACTTTTCAACAGGCCTACACAGAGGAAATCTGTTTTTATCTTTACATCCTACAGAAGGGCAGTATTTTTCTAAGACAATAATTTGAAATCAAGAGGGAACACTTAACCAGTTCCACAAGGTGGTATCTCTCTCTCCCATCAAATACGCAATTAACGTATAGCAGGAGAGAAAGTGCGTCCCAGGAGAGTAATGAGAGAAGACTAATGCTACCTTTACATCATGGTTAACCTGTAACAAGAATCCATTTAATCCTGGGGATTTGTTGAGCCTTTTCAATTGCACATTTATCCAGCTACAGATTGATTCTAACATGTATTATCTGGCTCTTTCAAGGATGAGTGGTGCTTCTGAACAATTCCCCCACAAAATTAGATACTGTTTACACACTATAACTGCAAACATCCTTGACTTCTGGAGATTTGCATTCCACACATCTCTGGCTTTTTCTTCTGGTACTGTTATGGAATTATAGAAGCAGAAGACTCAACTGCCTACATTAGCAAAGTTTTTCTTTTTTTTTTGACTGTCTGACTCTGCTTTATGTATTCCTGACATGCACTAGATTGTTTTCAAAACATGCTCATTAATTGGTGTTACTGGTTTGCTCTGCTGCAGAGTGTACTGTAAGAATGTACATTTGAAAGAGAAAAAGGAAATCAATTGCTTTCTAGCAGTCTGTACAAAGTTTTCAGATGTATTCTACCTTACATTCTATTCAATATCCCACAGGTGACAAAAAACCGTGTAAAACATCGGTGGAAATAATGTTAGTAACTGAAATACTACATGTTACACATATTATGTTCACATAATATGTATGTAAGGTTTCATATAGGTAAGTCCTCGGTCCTCTTTCTTCCAGAAGCCCAGCACAAGGCAAATGCCTGCAGGTGGTTTTGCCAGTGTTGCAGCAGGGCTTGAAGCAGCTCAAAACAGCACCTGCCCCAGGATGTCGAAAGACAACTTGAAATAAAAATCACAAAGATGCAAAATGTTGCTCCTTGGATTTCCAAAATGTGTCAATTGACAAGGTCATGAGTCAAATCAGGTGGGATCTGCAGAAAATTGATCCAGCTGTATTGGTATTTTGGGTAGTGCTTGAAAGGTGACAGAAAATCAGTAATTGATTTCCTGTGTTTCAAATTTCAGCTTCTAAAAGTGACAAGTTTCCAGGGTTTGTGACACTTGATTAATAAACACTGTGTCTTGTTTCTCTGTTCTAGGGCATCAGGTTAGCTCTGACTCACAAGAAAAAAACTCCTATTAGGTAATGAACATCACGACCTGCAACTCTCAGCCCCAATTAGTTACAGGAAAATGACTCCTTAAGAGCTATATTATTTATTTCAGCAACCACCAGTAGAATAGGCAGGACAGTGGGGTTTGCGTGTAAATAGATCTGAGCTGATCGCTTTTAGGTTTGTAGCTAATTAGGAAATTTGGGGACCTCTGATACTAATCTATTTAACCTCTAGAGAAAATCATTGCAAGAGAAAACATTACACTCATTAAATCCCCTTTGCGTGCAGCTCTGATTGCTGATGGGTATGGGCAGTGAAACAGGCAGACCTGTGCTGCTGGTCTCCCTCTGCCTCGCACAGAGAAGCACACAGAATCGCAGATGGAAACCTACCCCATCCCTTGTACAGAAGCACTTGGCTTAATCGTCTGGCCGGCAGGTGGAACCCTCCTACTTCTTTTCTCTTACAGCTTCACTCGAAATTACGAGAAAGGCAGCCCCCATCCTTCTGCCGGGTCTGCTTCATCTGTGGGGCAGCCCTGCTCTCTCTCCTCATCTCTGATCCCACTGTCACTGTCCCCAGAAGGTGTATAGGACCTTTCAAAAAAAGGGGAGATAAAGCTGTTTCCTGGGGGCTACATTCCATTGCCTGACCATAAATGCAACTCTGAAATACTACGAAAATAGAATATGCCATTAAGCTTTTCTGACAAATGTGTGTTAGTTGTCCCCCCTAAAGGGGTTTACAAGAAACCTGGAGAGGTACTTTTTACAGGGAAAAGGGAAATGCCTTTAAATTTAAAGAGAGTAAGTTTAAATTAGCTATAAGGGAGAGATTCAAAGCAGGATCATCTCAAAGAGTTCTAGGACACCAATTAGTGCTTTAGCTTTTAAAGCCTGAGTATTCAACACCTTTCACACAGAGATTCTTATTTAAGCAGAGCTTTAAACAACTGTTTTTTAATTCAGTTTCTTTATTATTACTTTTTTTCCCTCTTTTTCCATGTTCTACACAGGGATTTACTTACTTTTCTCCCTTCAAACATATCACATTATCAGAATATTTATTCTGCTCGACACTAGAAAAATATTTTATTGGTTATTATAAAATAATAATCAGCTCTTTCCATTGCTGATTTAACCTGTCAATTAATTGCTCCTTGGTACTTCTGTTGAGTTCTGGTTTTAGTCAAAGTGAATTATTTTTCTTATTTTAAAACATTTACAACAAATCAGTCCCACTTACCTCTGGAGTCATTCTAACCATGTGTAACCAGCAATGCCTGGAGCAGTAGGGTCATGTGCAAAGGATGCTGCTGCTTCTTAGCAGCTGATCTATGTCCTCAGATTCCCCCTCTCCCCTCCATCCAGCTGCGTGCCCTACCAGCCTTTTCTTTCTAAGTGATATTGCATTGCAAATGTATCTACATCCTCTTTGCTTTTAGCAGTACTAGTCCAGAGATTTTTCCTTCCCATTTCATACATGTGTGTCAGCTTACTTTTTCTCCAGATGAATTAGCTTCATGTTTCCAAGTTCAGCATCACTCCTTCCTCAAAAATACTTGGAACTACTCCCCAGTCTCCTTTCTGTGATGCTCTGCTGCTCCTAAGGGTTTCACTGTTTAACACTCTTACTCCTCTTTTCATGTTTAAATTTCTTCTCTGAAACAGGTCTATTATTTCCTGGCCTGCCTCAAAAGAATACATAATGCAAAGAATGAGAGACGTAAGTTTTAAGCTCTTTTGGAATTTTTGCTTCAGTATTCATTGCTCTTCATGAGCTAACAGTTTATTCTCAGATATTAAAAGAGATATTGCCTCCACAACTACATTAAACACACATCATATAGAATTATGCTTTACATAGCCATATCAAAATTCTCCTTTTCTCCTTAAATGATTAGTTCACTACATTTTTTTCTTCTGCTTTATCACTGCAAATTACTTCATGTTTTATTGCAGTAGGCTATTGTTTATAACTTACTATTAAGGTATTTATATTTTCTCCTAAAACAAACATATTTCCCCAAATTTTTTTAAACTTTGAAATCCAAAAGAATAATTCCATGCATTCATCATTTGGTGACAAAGGGGTTACAGCTAAGAATTTTTTCTTCCAATCTCTAATGTCTTCTGACTGACCAATGGCTGCACCTAAATTCCCATTATTTTTTTCTTTTGGCATTTCCGTGAGTTTTCAACTTGTAGAATGTCTCTCACTGGCAGCATCAGGAATAGAACATCTGTATTTGTTCACTTAACAAGCCTAGCACAAGTAGCAGCATCAGTGCTGCTCTGATGCTGGCTCTGCCACAGAAAGAACAGACCCAGATCTCCCCCCTTTTATGGCAATGTATAAATCATCTCAACTCCAGAGGGAGATGCACCATGTAAATGCACAAAAAGCGAAGCTCATTATTACAAAAGAAAATACATATCCTTAGAATATGTCATTAAATAATGGTATCTTTGCTGAAGGTGAAGTTCCTTGTCAGGGAAGGGGGAAGCCACACATGACAGATGGCAGGAGCATAATTTTGGTTAGGAGCACAAGAATAAGATACCACTGCATAAAGTAATACATTGATTTGTAACACATCAGCTCTGCTGTGGTAATTCTTTGTGTTTACCACAAGATAACTGAGAGGCATCTTATCCCTAAGTGAAACTGAGATAAAACTAGTTCATCTACAAATGAAGCAGCATACGTCAGTGAGCAATAGCAGTAGAATAGCTAAGAGCAAATCCACTCCCTCTCCTGAGATATGTACAAAGTCCTTGATGATTAGGATGCATGGATGTCTAACCTGAACTGGAAGAAAATGCCCATCTTTAATAGCCAGGTCTGGATATAGTTTTGCTCTGAGATCAGTGAAGATTTAAGCTAAGAGCCTCAGCTTATCCATAGCAGCTACACAATGCTTACAACATGTCAATACTTTCTGCCTGCTTTGGGACTGAATTGTGAATTGGAAGAGAAACTTTTTTTCCTTATTGTCCCTTGGTTTTTTACTAGCTTATTTTGTTGTAAATAGTTGTTTTCTCTGATAAGGTTTGGAGGTAGGGGACAAAATAAATAGTGTTGTTCTGTCCTTTTTCCCTTTCCACCTGTGAATATAGAATATATTTGGTGAGATCCAAAACCATTATTCATGGAGGCAGAAAAAATCTAGGTTTGTAATGAGTAAAGCTAGAGACACTTGTGCACAACAACCAAGAGGTCTGGGCACCTTCATAACAACTGCAGAAACACAACTAAGTAAACACTATCACTAACAGTGTTGATGATTTCTGTTTAGACCTGAGAGGAAGCTGATCTAATTTCTGTGCTGTGTTTGCACACATGTTAATTACCAAATGAAGATTTTGTTCCGTGTGCTAGAGAAAAATATTCCTCAGAAAAGGAGCTCATTCCTGTTGTGACCATTCCAGAGAACACCCACTCCCAGAAGTGGACACCTGAGCAGGTCCAGACCTCCAGCAACATGCAGGATTCTCGAGCATAGCTGGTCTGCAGCTCCATAAGCCATCAGTGTTTTCCAGCTTAGAAGCACATTTAATACAAAGAGAACTAGAGAAGGAAATACAGATCTGAGGGAGATGGCAACTTCCACAGATTATAAACTTTCAGGTGTGGACAATCTGGTTGTTCTCTTACTGGATGTTTCTGCCCCAACCCCTGCCCAGTGCCAAACACTGAATACACAAAAGAATTGTGCTGATGACCTTGGGGGGTTGACCTGTTGAAGTCATCAGACTCACCAGACATTTCTGTTACCTTCAATGCAGATTAATAGAAGGATGCTTGCAATCTAGTCTAGATTAGCTTCCCTTCACTAACAAGGTTGTGTGCACAACCCAGAATGCTAACCATGTTCTTCGCATCACCATACAAAAGAGGTCACCAAATTGTTGAGCCCTTTCCATTTAAAAATGACCATAGTAAAAGTGCAACAGCAGTTGTCTATGAGAAAAAACCCTACAATCTTTATATATCGCAATCTTGGTCTTTACAAGAGTTTCCTTTGTTTTTCCCTCAAGAAAGATACAATACATCATGTCTGTATAATCTTGTTATCCCAAGACCAGATGGGATAAAGAGCTTAAAATCCTGGTTCTATTTTTCACAGTCTACTTCTAAATAAAAGGCCTGAGGAAGGAGTGAAAATAATATTTCTCTTCTCTTTGCTCTTCTTGAATGATCCAAGGGATAGAAGCCATGTCAGTGTATCTCTGATGTCTGGTAAGAGAACTAAAGAGTGAATTTCCCATCCTTGCCCCTTTCACCCACCTGGGGAAAGGAAGCATTCTTTCCACCAAATGTTGAGGACAGCAGGCGAGGGTTTTGTTTCCCCACTGGCTCTGTTGGAGGTCATCACTGCGTGGCACTGCAGGAACCTTCCCTTAGCTGTGGGTGCTGCTTGGTGGGTAATTATCTTCTCTAATTCCAGGATTTTCACACTCCAGCAGGTACCATACACTTGGCTATAATCTTTACCAGTCTCAAGTGGCTCTTCTCACATGAAAGCTCTGGAATCACAGTACCTTTAAACTGCTTCTTTCTTTTTCTACTCCTAGAGGAGTTTGAGATGCAGATGGATGCAGCTTTGCTTTGTGTTCCTCAGCAAGGGACCCACCTTGACACCAGGCTCAACATGGTAGATGCACAGATGATCTCTGCAGACACCATCCTGCAAGGCCACTTCCAAGTAATAGAGCATACAGAACCCCCTGAAACTCATCAGACTCACAGATTCTTTGGGTGCAGAATGCAAGCAAGAAGCAGGATGAAAGGATCTGTGATACCATACCCCGTTGCATTTACTTACTTCCAGTGTCTCTAGTACCTCATTGCTGCACCATGCAGGGCCTTGCCTGCAAGTGTTCGTGACAAATCCAAAGGAATAATCTCAGAGATTGTATGAAAATACAGTAATTCACAACCACAGTATAACTTCCCAAAAGTATGCCTGAAACACAAAAATATTCTTAAATAAAATGGACAGAAATAAAAGTAATTATGACAGTAAAATCCTTTTACCCCTTCTCTGTTTTAATTAAATTTCAGTACCTCAAATCAGACATCAAATGAATCTTACTACTGTTACTGCAGGAGTCTGGCACTTTTAAAACACCAAACCTCAATGCTCTATCTGAAAAACACTACAACATCAGGATTCTTGGGCCAAAATTTGGCTCTTTGTCATGGATAGAATACCAAACAGATTGGACATCAGAGTATTTTTTTCAGAAAGAACTTTTCTAAGAAATGAGCAAATGAAACATTCTGCAAGGCAAAATGCCATTGAACTGATTACATAGACAAGGCCAGGTTGGATGGGGCTTAGAGCAACCTGTTTTAGTGAAAGCTGTCACTGCCCATGGCAGAGGGGTTAGAACTAGATGATTTTTACAATCTCTTCCAACCCAAATAATTCTGTGATTCTAGGCTTCTACCTGGAGAAAAAAAAACATTTTAAAACAACTTTGCCTTTTTCTGCCAAATAAAAGCTGAAGAAATCACCAGATATCTACAAGAAAACTTAATTTTCCAGCAATTTTCGGAATTGTCAAAGTAGCTGAATTATCCCAGTGGAGTTTGGAAGGTACCTACATTTGCTGAGGTGGGAAATAGTCACAACTCTCCTATCAGCTTCCTACCTCCATTAATATAAAATAGATACACAATCAGATCCAGTGTCACACACTAATCGCTTGTGCTTCTCACAATCTCCAAGGTCTGAACCTCCAGTAGGGATTCATTTTATAATACTGACACATTAATTCTCACCCGTGATGAGTATTGCATGTCCCCGATAGAAAAGCAGCAAGGATTTTCGGGGATATGAGATCACACCTATTAATAGACAGGCAGCCCTCAAATTGGGTGCCAGTAAATGAAGTATCTCAGCAGCCCACTTAGGGAAACGGGTGGTGGGAAAGAGATGGGAAGCTCTTCTGTTTGAGGCAAAGGTGGGTTAAATGAGGCAAAGGCATTTAAGGCAGATTAAATGAGAACAGAGGGGAGCTGTTCTGCCTTAGACAGGAAATTAAAATTGGGAGCATATGGCCGTAGGGGCACAGGGAAGGAGTGGCAGGTGGACAGGAAAGTTTCCCTCCCACCAAACTCTCCTCTGTGCCTTCATTCCTGTGCTGCTGAGCAGAGACTTTCCTGACAGTTCCTATTACCACCTGGTGATTTATAGTCATCTCTCTCTCAGATGAACCAAAACACCTCTCTTCTGATGGACTGTGTTCTGCAAAGCATGAATTTTTACAATACAGCTGCTATGTGTTATCCCACACAGAAAATGTGGGAATATTTGTGTGGGTTTTTTAATACAACAAATACATTTCCCCAGATGCTCTTGACTGAATATATTGTTAATGGGAGTGTGTTCAGCTTTTCAGAATAAAATGTCTTTAGAAAGGAGAAGATACTAAAAAGCTCAAGAGTCCAAGGTGATTTTTTAAACGTAAAACAAGCTTTCAGCTGCAGTTGTGATCCTTTCTTGTCAAAACTGCTTTAAAATCTACCCTGCAATATTTCTCATTAGCTCCTTCTTCTTAAACATGGCATTACCCAGAGGAGATGGATCATAATAGAAAAGAGATTTAGATTAGATTTTAGGAGGAAATTCTTTTCTCAGAGGGTGGTGAGGCACTGTAACAGGTTGCCCAGAGAAACTGTGGATGCCCTGGAAGTGTTCAAAGTGAAGTAGGATGGGGCAACCTGTTCTAGTGGAAGGTGTCCCTGCCCATGGCAAAAGGGTTGGAACTAGAGGATCTCTATGGTTCCTTCCAACCTAAACATTCTATGAGTCTATGAATTTTTAAACCTATGGATGCCAGAAAATCAATCTCCAAGGGCACTTTTGAAGATTTCCTAATCAATACAGTTTCCAGATTCACTAAAAGAATAAGGTGATCAGCTGATGTTAATTTCACCAGTTCTGTGTATTAAATATTCTCTGAACAAACCAGATCTAAGAGGTACATGTGAAGATTTTGTTGTTGTTCTTGTTAAGAAAAATTTCAGAATGGAATACAGTCTAAATGGCATCTTGGAGTACCTTCTTGTAAATACCCCTTTACAAATAAGAATACGCTATAATCTTTATATGCTTTCTTATGTGCTGGGTATTTGCTCCTGGTATCTTCACGTGCTGCAGGAAAGTTTGCATTTTCCAGGCTGTGTTCACAGATTTACCAGAAATAGGTTTTCAACTCCATGGTTTATTTTCATGTCTTCACCATCCCTACAAAGAACCCAAACATCGAGCAATGCACATCAACAAAGTACCACAAATGTCTTGGAAGCACGGTAATTCAGAGCAGCAGGAGATCTAGTCTTAAATTGTAATTGAATGGGGGGAAAAGGGGTCTGATCAGATTTACAAATCTTGCACAGAGAAAAAAGATTACTGATTTTGTTTAGTATTTTAGAGGCAGGAATAAAAGTCCCTCTATAAGCAAACCTGTTTGTTAGGAATTATGTTGTGATTAATATCTCCTCTACAAATTTATTTGCATCTCAGATTTTGAGAATGATGATCATTTTTGTTACTGCCACAGCCTCTGTTTGCTCAATTGATTGTCTTGTTATTGTTTTTGTCTGCTCATCTATGCTAGTGAAATGATCTTGTCTTTTCCTCTTTTCTGCCTTTCTCAGACCATTTAACAATGAGACACACTTTCCATGTAGCCCTTTGAGAGGAAAAAGGGAAAAAACTATGGGGGGAGGGACAGAGAACCGAAGTCAGCGTCTGATTCATACAAAGTAATTTACTTGCAGACAGTGATTTTGCTTTCCAAAAGTCTTTTTCTTTTCCAAAAATTGTTGTACATGGTTAGATCCATTTCTTTTTTTTTTTCCCCATGGGGTCATAGTTCAGTGGTTCATTACTACAATCTAGCTTTATTTGAATCTGAAAATGCTAAGATTGTGTTTGTCTTTGGAATAAAAAAGTAATAATAATAAATAAAAATAAAGCAAAACAGTATTTTTATTGTAGCTACCATTAAAATGCACAGAAAGTTACAAAAAGTATAAAAAATCATTCAACTCCTACTTCTTTGACCCTTTAAAAAATACTATTTTAAATTGTATTGCCGCCTTATTCCTGAAAACCCAAATTTGTTTGCAGTAGACTTTAGTGAGGATCCTCCTGAGCTGTGCTAGAGGGCGTGTGCTGGACTGCAGCCCAGACCATGTGCCTGCTCAGGCAACACTCATAGTTTGCTGCCACCTCCGTATACCACAGGCTGGGATGCTGGGGGCAGTGGTTGCTGTTCACCCCTCCTGCTGACTGAGCAATGGGTAAGGGATTGGCACATATCTGACACCAACTATCCAGGCATGTTATGTCTGCTTTTTTTCTAGCCTAACAGCATATGGAGCAAAGCCAGAAGCAAAGTGGAAGTATGCCTGGGTGAGGAGGGATTCCTTCCCTTCACTGTGCCCCACAATGGCAACGTGCATCTGCCCTGACACAAGGAAACTGGCAGGCTCACAGGATGTGTGAGTCCCACAGGCTTAAGCAAATACAAATATCCAGTTCCCTGAGTGGTAACATGTTAGTCTGCAAATTATCTCTGGCACTAAATTGTAAATGATAATGTGCTGTGGGTAGTAGTTAGGAAAACCATAAACAGCTGAATTTTATTTTTCTTAATGTATCTGTCACTTACCTAGCACACTGGTATAGGACAGTGCAATACCATTTTACTTCATCTAATCAGCTTCCAGTGGTACAAGCTGTGACACATAAAATAATATTTCTGTGATCTGTGACTCTTCCCCCTGTGCAAGTGAACTAGCAATAAATAGAGTGAGGAACAAGGCAGGAGGGGGAATGCCCCCTCAGCATAGGCCGGCTATTGAAGAGTGTGA
The DNA here is from genome assembly GCA_013397865.1 of Struthidea cinerea. Classification (NCBI taxonomy): domain Eukaryota; kingdom Metazoa; phylum Chordata; class Aves; order Passeriformes; family Corcoracidae; genus Struthidea; species Struthidea cinerea. The sequence continues at coordinate 1,526,213 of VZTI01002192.1, read as the reverse complement.
TGCAGTCTAGACATAAAATGAGATTGTCATAAACTATTTCCCCTGAAGCAATATAGAAGAAGAGAACCAAAATGTGTCCATTGGTTTTTCTTATTTGCTGTTATTATAGCTATGCCATACTCTGAAATGAGAGGAAATAATGTTGCTAGGAGGAGAATCACAAGGAGAGGGAGAGGGAGAGGGAGAGGGAGAGGGAGAGGACCTGATCCATGATCCTGGATGCCCCCAGGAGGATCTAAATTCTGTTGCAAGGATTGTGGAGGTGCTTTGGGAGACAGGAAATGCCTCAACAACTTCCTTATGATGAAGAAGTAATACTTTGCACTATTAAATGTGAGATTTGTGAATAGATAAGTGGAACAGTTAGCTTTCCAATTTGCAAAAAAAAATAGGAAATAAATTTGAAAAATCAATGTGTCTTGTACTTTGTATTATTATCCACAGTTTTCCAGTTTCAAGCATACCATAGATATGGCTAAGTTGTCTACCACTCTGGCAGTATAAATGAGAAGAGAAGCTGAGAGCTGTAGCACTTGCATGGCCTCCTTTCTGGCATACAAGGAGTTCAGAAAACGGCTTTCAACTCTTGGATAAGCATCACATTGTAATATCCCATCACTGGGATAATTATTCATTCACTAATTTGGACAGAGAGGCACAGAGAGAGGCTAAAAAGAAATCCATACCATGTAACTTTGGCAGTAAGTGAAAGTGCCTATAGAAAGAGTTTAATAACACAAAATTTCCCAGCAAAGTGAGGGAGACAGAGAGATCTCAGTATATACTCCAGTCCGTGTCTAGAAGTAATCATCCCTCTTCCTTGGCTGTATAGTGTAGAGAAAACTCAACTTTTGACTCAAGTAGATCTATCAGATGCCTAAAACTGGGTAGCACATTTTCAGCCTTTACCTCCAGTCGTTATCAGTCATCCACTTCATTTGCTGAGTTTAGACTATCCTTCCTATTTCCTGAAGCAGAACTGTTGCTTCAGCTACCTGCAGACTCAAGAGGACAATACTGCATTAATTTCTTCTGCATTTGATTTTCATTGGACTGACAGGAAGAAGAGGTTTCATTCAAAGCAAACCCCGAATACAAAGGAGGGATTTTTTATATACTTTTCTTTTAATCACCTGATCCTGTAATGTAACCTTTATCTCCACCTTTTCACACTATTTCCCTGTATCAATATTAGATTCCTTTAAAAAAGGGATGGGGGGGAATGAAAGTTGAATTAAAACATGTTTTCAGCTTTCGGCATCTGTTTGAGTAATTTCACTTTTTGTTGTTGAAATTTTAATGGAAGAGATGTTGAAAAATGAAATAAACTAAAGAAGTTTAACCAGCATCCAAGACAGTGAGGAGAATGTGAAGCTAAATCAGTTATGGCCTCATATGTAATACTCTTGGCAGAGGCTTATATTTGAGGTATAAAATGCATTCAGAGGAAGTTTAATCTGTGGACTTCTGTCATTTGGTCGTACTTCAGAATGAGTGGAAGTATTTGAACAAGTCAGGTACTATCCATCATCTGATGGTATATCCTCCAGGCAAATGACAAGTTGTGTGGAGCTTCCCAGCAGCCTCCTCACCCCTAGATATTTAATCCTCCCAAAGACATTCTTGATGCTTGCCCAGCTGCTTGCACACTACTTAATGTCAGTGTTTGAGGGCTTTGACTGGATAAAAACAGGCATCTGAGGTGGGTAAGTCCAGTTCTGAAGCAGTTACCCCAGTGATCCTCTTTAACCACTGGAAAAAAAATAAGACCCCAGTTTGCATTGTCCTTAGCAAATGTCTTCAAAGCTTCAGGTGACCTGCACCTTTCACTTCAAGTGAGCACACACTTCACTGACCATGAAAGGAGTCTGGAGTGACTAAGTCACATGAAGATGTCTCTGATGTTTCTGTCTGAAGTTAGGTGAGAAGGTTTCTTTTTTTTTTAAGATTGGTACAGTTGAACCACAGACACTATCTACTGCCACCACAGTACCTGGGTTTGATACAGGCTTTGAATTCACTTAATGGAAAACTTAATTATTTTCTAAGTCATTCCTGACTTAGATCAGAATAGAAAGAAATTAAAATCTTTGACAGTATTTTGGTGGGTTTTGGGGGGCTTTTTTTTGACAAATGCAGTGTTACATACCCCATATGCTTTCACACATCTGTTGTGTGGAAGTCCCACTTCCCAGTGAGACTGTCCAGTGTCGATTTTCTCCTCTGGAAGGGAGGAAGAGAACAAAATCGTCTGTGTATTTGACTGGAAGCTATTTAATCCATAATAATTTTACAATTGCTACTTAACAAGTAGGGGCGTCATAATTAATATTGCTTAGACCATTAGTTTCAAGTATGGGTCCCTTATCAAGTTTTAAGAGTATCTGCAATATGCCTGACATTATTAAATGCAAACAAACAAACAAAACCCACAGAACACCCAAAACAAACAAGCAAGCAGAAAGAAAAATACAGTCCTTACATCAAAGAGTTAACAGTGTCACAGTAGTTTACTTAGCTGGCAAAGCATGATTTACTCCATTTTTCATTGCAGCGTTTTCTAACGCTGTGGAACTTAGGAGACCTTCACACACTGTAATCTTTCCCTCCTTGCTCCCAACACACGGGTTATTTGGGTGACTGGAGCTGATCTATGACACCACTGACAGGCTCTGCTGCAGGCTAAGAGGTGTTTCAGGCAATCAGGCCTTTGGGAGGCTTTAGACACTCCCGTGGACGGGTCTCGGGCGCCGGCTGAGCTCCGCCCGTCACCGCGGCTTCTGTCCATGGTGCTGATGGCCCCGGGAGCCTGCCTCGTTCCGACTTCCCCAACCTGCAAGAGGGAGGGGGGTGGAACAACAAAACAACAGTAAAAATAATAGTTCTACTGGAAAGCCAGTGAAATTTTGGTGTAAATTTTATTGAGAGAATTTTAGTGTAAATTAATTTAGTTAATCTGTACAAATTCTTATATTATGCATATAAGAATTTAAAATAACCAGCCATGTAGTAATTATTATGTTATTATAAATACTAACATATTTCTTTGCGCCAGTTTATACTTCTTGGAATAAAAGCACAAAACGAGTCTATAAATTACAAAAAACATGCTCAAAAAAAAATAATTATAAAAAAGAAGTATATGTCTTTGGCTTTTTTTTTCCCCATGTGTTGATATTTTTGATTACTCTAAAAAGACAGGGAGAGACTAGTTAATCCTATATAACCATATATACTGGTTAAGCCAATACATAACAAGCCACTCCATTGATGCACTAAGTCATAGTCAGGAGGCGAGTAGGAAGGGCTACTGAGTTTCAGAACAGCCTCTCATTTGTTGATATAAGTTTCATCAGTTTTGTAGGTAAATCCCTTCCTTTTATATTGTCTGAAAGTTACTCCAGGTTTGCAATCTTCTGCTAAAGCACACAAGGTCTTTTTCTTGTTCTCATTACTTCTAACAGCTGGATGGATAGCCTGTACACCACAGAGCGTGTAATAAATAATGAATCACTTTGAAACACTGCTTTCATGAAAAGTCACATACAAATATGATGTTTACTTGTAATTTGTTTAAGTTATAAAAGCACTAGCTGAAAGGGTGACTTCCCAATAAATCTGCTAAAGTACTGGGTAATGGAGCCTAGCTTCTTTCTTTTTCTTATTTTTTAATTTTTCACATCTGCTAATTTATGAGCCCTTTCCAAAATTATACTCTAAGGCACATTTTTTAGCAAATTTCCCAAGTGAAATGCATCTATGGAATTGTCACCAGGTTTGCTTCAATTTTTAATATCAGTTTTTCCCAGTTTCAATTCAATGAGCAACAAATAATAGAAAAATACCTGCTTTCATGATATTTACATTTGTTTCCCAAATGTGTCAAAGTACTAATACCTTAAGGATCAGTTAGTGAGCTCAGTTATTTGGGGTTTTTTTGCTTCATAAATAAAATAATAGAAGTAATTATTCTAATTAAAAATGGAATTTATCAAAACTGCACAAGAATGTTGTAGTGACAGTGTCAGTTTCACCAGAGTTTTAGTAACATTTGTGTATTTTAAACCAGATACTTAAACCTTTGTGGATCCACACACTGGTTTAGCTATGCAAGCTTCCTTTTTTCTTTACCTGCTCTGACCCAGGTCTGCAGGAACCACAGATCTTGAAAGGTTACATTCAGTATGAGGTTTTCTGGTCAACATTGGCCATTCCAGTCTCAAAGTCTACCTTCAAAATCCTTCTTGCTGTGATCAGATGCTCTTCTATCAAGTATTCTCTGTCTCACTACTGGAATATTTTGGTCATTTACACTCTGCTTTGCAAACCAAGAGTCTTGTAACGACTCTATGGCATTTGGGGACTCCATTTCATTTCTATAATTCACCATTTTTTAACATACTGATATAAGTTACACTGAAGTCAGTTACAGTAATTCTGTCAGGCCCTGAAGCAGCCTCTTTGAATTGGGATTATACACTTAGTGATATACAGAAGATACAAGAGATATTATTTGTAATTTTGTCAAAATAGATTTGTGTGCCAAAGGCTTTCTTACTGCATTTAAAGTACACACTCAGCTCAGAGAAAAACAGAAACAAAAAAGTGGGGTTTGGACGAAAACATTCTTAAACAAAAGAGGAGATAAGACATTTTTTGCACAGTCAAGAACTTTTCAGTGAAAGCATTTTTCAGCTTTGACTAATCAGTTTCAATATATCTGTAGGTACTGAGATTCAGGGTTAAAGAAGTTTGTAAACCTCTTGGGGGAACCACTGAAATCCACAGGATTATCATGATGAGCAATTAGTTATGCATATGAGAACCTGAATTACTGAAAGTAGAGTCCAACTGCAACGTAGTGATGCAATCACTAAATAGTGATAGCAGTGGACATACAAACAGAGAAATACTCTGTTTTAAATAGATGCCATTGCAGATACTGAAAGTAAGATATTACTATCTAAGCAGCACTGACTGAAACAAATGACAAAGTGATACAAACAGAAGAAAGAACAATGCCTTGTTTCATATACATCTGTGTACAAGGGCTACAAAATGCCCAGGCACTTCAATCCCTTGAACTGAGATAAATATGTTTATATTGTATCTTTTAAAAGGTCCAGATTACCCTGTTAATCCAGTTGTCGTCCCTTTCTGTTCCAAAACCTTTGGAACTGCTTCAAAAGGAAGAGTTTTTCTTGAAAGTGGAGGTACTTTCCTAATCCCATTGATTTAAACTTGTTTTAAAACAAGAAAAAATACTCCAGTCAGCTTCAACTGAGTATTATGGTACTGTGTTCAATAACATTCCTGAATGTGCATTAGTCAAACTTAAAAAAAAAAACAACAAACCAACCTACTTCTCCCGTGAAGTTTGAAACCACTCATAAAATAATAACTTGTGACTAGAAAGGACTGTCCTGGTGAAACTGGACATTATTTCAGACCAGAAGTATTGACTTTGTGAACCTCATCATTAAATGTGTAGATTTTCTAATTTGACAATTTCACATAAATTCAGGAAAAGTTTAATGATATTTAACTACCATAGAGCTTGCAGTTTTACGTTATCTTTATAAACTCCTGAATACTCTGTCTAAGATTATGACTAAACCAAAAAAACCACCCACATTTCGTTCACATTTCTCCAAGGATATGTCTGCTATGATACCAATTTCCCACACTAATTACAGGCACTGTTTTCAAATTTCTGGTAGCAGTATATGTGCTTTTAAAATCACCTCCTATCAGTTGACATTGATGAGAGGAATTACTTCAAAGGGGATAAAATCAGAATAATTTCACCATTTGCTTTCAATTTGGCTGCAAATGCTATTTCAAGTTCTCTGACTTAACAGTAGAGAAATAATACATTTTCTATTTTTATTTAGACAGATTATTTAATTTCAAAATACCAAATTGCATTTCTTGTAGAGCACTTATAAATTAGATCATAGAATTAAGAAGCAACTCTGAAATGTGCCCTGATGGCTGTATGCAGCTTATTGGCTGCTAAAAAGCTGACACTTTTTTTTAATATTACTGGCTTTTACAGGAAGGATTTCCATTTTTGTTTTTCCTCTGTTCACCCATGCACTATGTCTTGTGTTATTTAAGACATCAGTGAGAAGGTACAGACTTTAATTTTCTTGAAGGAATGGAGTAGTGGAGTAAGAGAAAGACGAACGTTTGAAGAATAAAAGCTCTGTAGAAGGCAGGTCTCATGTTTACTCTGAAGAGTTTAGAAGCATGAACAAGCATGGTAATATCATGGTTTAGTGGGTTTCTCCCTGTCAATGGCTGCCTATCTACATACGCTTAATTTTCGTTGTCTAACTTGCATTGTGGAAAAAGCCATGCTAGTTTAAATTGCATTTTATGTGTGGCTTTCACAACAAGCTAAGCAGATGTAGACTTTAATTAGGTTTCTGTAAGTATTATACAGGAGATCTAGTAATTGTTCTGACAAGAGTTCTAGTAAAAACTAGTTTAAAGCTGATACATTTATCTTTTTTCTTGAGATTTGTAATTGACTGACACTAGTTTCAACTTTTTTGTTATTATAGACCATACACATAGCAACAAACTAATTCATTGCCCAGATAGGGTCGTCTGACTTGTGTGGATATTTCAGCTACACTACTCAAAAACTTGTGCTTTTTAAAAAACTTTTTTAAAAGGTTTGATTTATCTAATTTTAAAATCCTCACAAAATCCAATCAATTTTTCAAGATTTTTTTTTCCTCCAGAAATCATTGATTCTTTAGCCAAAACATATGGACATGAGTAAAGAGAAACTGAGTCCAAACAGTACCAGTTCTTGAAAAATCAATTTACCCAGTGCCATAGAGAAAATGAATTTGTACTGCTTAGGATCAGTTCCTGATAATGATACCTGGAAGGCCAGTTTTTCACATTTTTCTCACCAGATATTTCCAAGGAAATTGCCATACTTTAATCACAATGGGATTTTCTTCAAATTTTTTTTGTCAGTTCCCATGTGGTCAAAATTATGCACTGAAAATCATGTTTGCCATAAGAACATGAGTACCACACCTACTAATAAGAGTAACATCTAAAGTAAAGTTCATACAGTATCGTTAGATCATAGTTAACAAAATACAGTTTCTGTGTGGTTTAGTTTAGGGCTTAAGATTTTTACTATTTGGTTTTTTTTGTTTGGTTTTAATTCAATTTGCTTTCTGATTTCTTAGTAGATGGTGGTATCCATGGATCTATAAATACTAGATTACTCGTCTGAAGTTCATCATGAGAAAGAACCAGTCATCAGAGGCTTCACCAAAATTCTTTAGAGGTTTCCTCTAAAGACAGAAGTCCTGTCAGAACAAAGTTCAAAGCAGCATGATGCTGGGTGGTGCAGGTTTCTGGTGAAGGTACAGAAGCACATTTTTCTAAACTCTCCTGAAATTGCTGTTGTAAAGGTCTCTTCCATGTTATCACCAAAAAAAATACCTTCCTAAACTAAGTTTGAAAACTTAAAGCTCTTGAAATGCTTTCTCAATTGCTACTTTTTTTTTTTCCAATACCACAACAGAAAAATTTCTAGCAGATAATGGACCGTTTCCATCCAGACAGGTTAACATCAAGCCCTCATGACTGGCACTGCAGGGCCAAGTAGCAAAATGTGAAAAACAACTGAGCATGGATGAAACTCATCTCTTAGCCTGTTTTTCTTGCATCCTTTTAAATTCAAACCCAAACTCACTACAAGCCATCTTCATCATGGTTTCAGAATGTTCATACAGTCAGTAATAGCTCCAAAGGTGGTTCAGAAACTTCTCTTCCTCCTTTGCTTTCTCCCTTTGCTCTGGGATCTCTTGTGATATGAGACTTGATTGTCTCCAAGGTCTGCAAAGAGATCAGTGGCCCACTTGTGCATCAGTTCGCTCATGACTGCGTGATTTTATACGCTGGGGTGAAGCAGTGGCAGCCTCCACTCACGACACTTCTCTTTCAGCTTTGGGGTTACTTGGTTTTCTGTTTCCTGTGTGGATGGAAATTACTAATGTGGTTTCAAGATCATAATGCCCATGTAGGCATGTTCGTTCTTTCCTGGGTATGTGAATGGTCACTGACACACTGTAAGTCGTCATACAAGGTGAATTATAAATGTTAGAAATGCTAGCCTATAGCTGAGGGTGTTCCTATGCCAACTGTCCACCAGTTCAAAAGCCCTTTGCTGTGAGCTTGATAAATGGTGGGTCTCCATTCAGACAGATTTATTGCTCAGGGACAGATTTCCCCAGAAATCCAATAAGATTTTCAATCAGCTTGATATCATTTAGTTCAAGGTATTCAAAAAAAGGTGGATCTCTGGTTTATCTATTCCCCTTTATTGATCCTAACTCACTGTATTTTTTTAAAAAAATCAAAATAATGACATGCATTAGTTTTGAATAGCTTGCCAAATAGATATTTAGCATTAGGTCTTTTATTAAGCTTGCATTGTAGTTTTATTTTGTTACAGTTATTTTGCTTATTTCTCATGCTATTCAGAGATGCTGATCAACAACACAGAAAAGAATAAGGAAAAATATCCAGCTTTTGCATCAGGGTCTTCACTTTACAATACGTTTGCTTAGCACTTATTGCAATGGAGCTTTGATGTCACTGGCTTCTGGAAAGAAATGGGAATATCAGTATTCAATAATTATAATAATGCACAACTTCTTACGTGCTTCATTTTAATCAGTATAATTCAAATATAAGAGTTCACCATAAAGCAGTATATCTTTGATCTGATTTGCTCTTATTTACAAAGTAAAACAGGAAAAATGCAATACACAGTGTCAGAGAAAGAAAAAATATAATGTGTTCTAGTTTCTCTCTCAATCCCTTAATTTCAATTTTTTAACAACAGCTTTCTTACAACAGGTTTTCAAAAGCTATTTCGGTTCAGGTTGCCTGAAATTTCCCACAATAAAAGCCTTATTTATAATTGCATACAACTTTGCCAGGCACCAGGCTACAGGATGAAATTTTTCATGCCAGATGTCTGACTTAGATTGAATATTGATTTTCTTTTCTTCAGAACTTCAGAAAACAAAACAAAACAAAACAAAACATTAGTTGCTTCTGAGATTTGCATAAAGCAGCAACAGACATTGACTGGACCTATATTTTAAATATATCAATCTATACAAAAGTGTCATGTATTCCCTTAGCGTGCTCTGTAGATACAATTATCCATATAATTATCTGTGAAGCACTAATACTTTGCACCACAGAAACCTGGAGAAAATCACCAGTTTTATTTTCATTGCAAAGTTTGAATGAAGTGTACTTCATTAACGGTGTGTGTAAGGCCATATGGTTAATGAGAAATAGAAATAGTGAAGATTAACTCTTATTGGAAGAGACAGGCATCTCAAAGAAAAACTGGCATGTGACCATGCAGTTAAAGACTCAGAAAGGACATGGACAACAGGACATTAAGATTTCACGCACAGTCTTAACTCTGCTTTTCTCATGTTTTTAAGTACTAGACTTTAGATTCTTATAATTCTTTGTTTTGTTTTGCTTGTTTGTTTTATACTAATAACTGTCTGGAACAATAGCACTATTAAAAAATACATCACATAGCATTTGCCTCAGTAGAAAAAAAGTCTGTTTCTTTGGCACTTTATCCAGTTTACTATCAAAAGAGTCTCATCAGTGATCTACACAGTCTGGAATCCTAAAAGATCAGAACTGTAGCTGTATCTTCCTGGCAAGGTAACTGGGGACTGTAAATAACCATCAAATATATCTTCTGAAAGAGTTCTCATCCAGGTGGGGCTTTTGTGAGCTGTTGAGCAAATGGATGGATGGATAATTTCTTTAGGGACTCCATGGTTAATAAAGAAACTACGGGAGGAATCTAAGATGGATACTTAAACCAAAAACCAACCCAAAAACCACAAGATGGAGAAGCTTTTTTTTTAGAATAATTCTACATAAACCTTTCTGTAAGTATCAGGAAAACTCTTAGTACAGGCACTCAACTAAGCTGTAGTAAAAGCTTTTTTATTAAGGGAACACACCTCAAAACCCTGGGTTGGTTATTTGTTGTTGTTGTTTGTTTTTTTCTTAAGAAAGATAGTGTTTTTAAGTAACTCTGTAAGCCGATCTCATAAAATGCATAATTACACCATGAAAATTTTAAACACAGAAATCTATGAGAAATTAGAATTTTGCCCTGAAAGCGTATACAGCCATATAGATATTTCTTGTTTAGATGTCCTACATCATGACTTAAACATGTGACTTCTTTGATATTGTGAATTATAGTCCTTCACACAGATGTTTATTGGCAGTAGACTTCAGTTTCTGTCCCTCACATTTCCTATTATTCAAACTCCTCTGAGAGACCAACTAGCAGGAATCATTAAAAAAAAAAAAAAAAACAAAAATGGGGGACTGTTTAGCCTAACGTTCCCTAAACAAATATTTTTATTTTTATCAGCTCAGTTAGTTGCACCCAGGGAGATATTTTCCAAGCAAAGTCTCAGTGATGGACACAGGTTTAAAAATGCAAAAATCTTTGCTATTACCAAGAGGGAGTCCAAATAACCATATGTGGGCTCAATAAATCTTTGTAAATATTGTAACATCTTTATTTAAAAGAAAAGACAGGTATTGTACATGAAAGCTAACTTCCATTGTTTCCAGCAAACACTCCTTAATAGCTGTATAAAGAAATGTGATTAAGAGCAGGAGTCCATGTCAACTTGCATAGAATGGTTTGGGTTGGAATGGACCTTAAAGATCATTTAGTTCCAATTCCCCTGCCATGAGCAGGGACTTCCACTAGAAAGTGTGTCCTTTCTTAAATATAAATAAAACTAAGTTTCAGGATTTCTTTTCAACAGCATATTTTCAAATTATGCTCTTTTAAAAAAGGAAATTATGTTTAGATGCAGTACAATTGCTTTAGAAGCTGCAAACTACCCATGTATTCCTCTTTTCCTGGAAAAGATGACCTCAGTTCTAAGTGTTTCGACAGCAGAAGTAATTCTCTTTGGAAATGTGGTCAGGTCTCATATGGAATCAGTCCTGCAGTTGCATGTAATGTCTCTAGCACCAAAGTACATCTTTTCCCAAGGGACATAACATTTACTGGTACTCATTTGTGCACACCCTCAGATAGCCTGAGAACTGAGCTCTGATGTGGCTGATGGGTGCTGTTGGGGTGCAGCTGGCAGAATGCACACAGGGATCCAGCATAGCATAGTCCTTTCCCAAAAGAAAGCGCTAGAAATCTACCTGATACAGTAGTAGTGGATAAGAAAAGAAGGGATAGTAAATTATCAACTAATATTCACTAAAATAGTTGTCTCAGTCCTTCTCAGCTACATCCAGGTGAAAGCAGTTTCAAAGCTCAAAGCCATATCAACTAAAGGAAGCAAGAGTTTAAATGGATATCTCATGAGAGGAGGTGTAATTTAACTTATTTGTAGTTAAGTAGCTACAGAAGTAAAGCAGACATGTAAGGTAAAACTTGGACAGAGTTGATTCATTGCGTGGACAGTTGCAAACCATTCTAAAGCATCAAAGAGACAAAACTTGTCAAAAGAGTCTACATAAATTAAAAATAATAGGTGGGCAGGATTCATTTTAATGAATTTATTAAAATACAATGAATTTTAAATTAATTATTTCCTAGAAATAATGATAAGAAAAAACAGTTTTCCCACTCCATTTCCATTAAAAAGTGTTAATATAACCCACCAAGGACAAAAGAAATTTGTTATAGTCTTCACTGAAGATCAGAGTTGGGATTTAATCTAAGAAAGGATTTTTTTCCATTGTTTAATATATTTTTAATTTGCCTAAGACAGGCTTGAGCCATGCTTTGCATTGTCATGACTTTTTTTTTATTAAGCTGAAGAAAACCAGACTAAAATGTAATTAAAACTTTGTGTGAATTTAGTTTAACATCCATTTTAGCATCCAAGAATTTTTTATCATATTTTGATTGCTAGAACATTTTTTCTTCCTAACTGAGACACCCTCGTTGTTTCCAAGGTATGTGAGTCCTACCTACTATTTATATATTAATTATACCTCTATATATATTTTATACCTATAAATACCTATTTGTGTTTGCTCTATGACAGTATTTCTGTTTAGGTGATGCCTTGATGCTCACATGTGTCTAAGATACGTCTCAGCTGCCTGCTGCTGGGAGGAGGTTTTTACTGCTCTCTCCCAAAGCAAGCATGGCACCAGTAGCATCCCTGAACAACCCGTGAGTCTGGCTGACAAAAATAGCAACATTTCTAACCTTTAATTCTTTGGCCACCTTTATTTGGGTTTCTCAACTGAGGCCAGACCTGAAAGCAGTCTTATGCACACAATTTATGAGTACACAATCATAATTTATTGCCTGTGAGGCACATAATAAATGACTGGGGCTAACGTGGTGTGATGTGCTCAGCAGTTCGTGAGCAGGCAGACAAAGCTGCTCTGCCAGCCAAACTGGCCAGGCAGTTGGTACATATGCAGGAAAGTGCCAGCACTTGGGCTGTTCCTTGCAGTGGATTGAGCTTTTATGAATTGCCACCTTCCTCCTCTGATTTTACATCTCCCCATATTGCAGTTTTCTTCTTGAATCTAGGATGATTTTAGATTTTCTGCTTCAAGTTAGTTCTTTTGCCAATAGCAGTTCTGTACTCCTGTGGGTTTTTTATTTCTACTTTTCAACTTGCATGAGCCAATGGCCCATGTTAACTGCCTCTCAAGAGCTGACAGAGACTGCCACAGCTCAGCATGAACTTCCCCTTGTCAAAACTGGGGCAAGGGCATGTGTGGATCCTTTTTGCACGTGTATCCTTATTCTCAGCACTTAGAAGTACATTGTCCAGCATCATTTGGAGACAGAGAGCAAAAGTGCGAGCACAGGAAAGCTGGTATTACCGTAGCTCCGCAGGTGAGATTTTTAAGAGGCACAGCAAAAAAAGGAGACTCCCCAAGAGCTAGCTGTCCCAGATCTGGGAAAGGCCAATGCATGTTCAACCAGGTTTGGAAGGCAGGTGGGGGGAAAGAAGGTCCTGACCAGCCTCTCATGCACATGCCTTGTCTTGGTGCTTGCCCAATGCTAGGCCCAGGGGTGGTAAGGGAAGGCTGCCAGGGAGGGTAAGGAGAGCACAGAGCTCACCTTCCCTCTCCGTGCCTCTACTCTCTTCCCTTCCTCCATCTCTCTTTTCAGTACGTCTTTTTAGATCCGCCCTTTCTTTTCTTCCTCTTTCCCGTTGGTTCAATATGATCCTGTTCCTTCCTGTCTCCCCTCATTCCCTTTTGTCTTCTCACCTCAATTTCACTTCCTAACCCTGATTCCCTGCCATGACACGACAATCAGTCTCCCTTGAGTCATCCTTACTTCCCCCCAACGTCCCCTATCACTCTGACGTCTTTCCCCCTTCCTCCCCCCAGCTCTGACGGACGCGGTCCTCTCACCCCACTGAACCCTCCTCCTTTATAAAGGGATTTTCCTCTTTTTAATCCACGAGACCCCCGTCGCAGCCTCAGCGCTCGGCGCACCGTCGGCATTGCGGGGCAAGAGACGATCCAGGCTGCGCTCCTTCCCTCCCCGCGCCAGCGGGAAAGCCCCGGGCGGGGACAAAGCCCCCGGCGGCTCGGCCCCGACACCGCCCCGCGGGATGGGCGGCCGTGCCCCGCAGGCTGCGGGGCAGCGCGGCG
>VZTI01002192.1:1374651-1512399 GCA_013397865.1 Struthidea cinerea | reverse complement strand
CCCCCGGGAGGTAGGGCTGGCTCGGCCGGCTGGCCCCGCCAGCGGAGCCGCGGAGCCGTCGGGAGCGCGGACGGGTCTTGCGGCGCGGCTGTGCGAGAGCGAACGCGGAGCGGCGGGGCCAGGGCGGGGAGGGGGCTCCGGGAGAGGCTGAGTACGGGGAAGCCGCTGCCTGCGTCGCTCGGGAGTTTTCCCCCGCTGTCGTTCGTATACTTCAACATTCCTGCCTTCCAACAGCTTTTAAGCTTTCCGTTTGCTTTTCAAATTGTGAGAGAGAACAGGTTGATGCTTTTCATGCTGGACAATTAAATGTTGCAAAAACAGAAAGCGCAGATTTTAAAACACGGGAGATGTTACAAGGGGGAAAAGACTCAGCATTCCAATAAAAAAACACTTAAAAGGGGTGTTTTGCTGTTGTAGCTGCTACTTATCCATAGTTCTAGTATAACTTAAAGCAGTTTTGTCTTCAAACTAAATAGAGACTTCTGTAATAGTCCACATGGCCAAGATCTTCTATCCCTTGTAGCAAACTAGTCTATGACTGAAAAGTTGCCATACACTGAGGACTTGGTGACACCAGAATTTTTCACTGCTCAATAACTGACCTCTAAGAATAGTGTAGCTTTCAGCCATGTCATTCATTCCCCTTCGCATTCAGAGGCTATAACCATTGGTTGTTGCTCCACAGGCATTTTAATTGGCATGTAACATTAATCTCAATTACATCTGAAATTCTCGTTTCATAAATTCACCAGAATAGTCTCTTTAATAACCATCTGAGGGTTTTTGTACACTGATGCTAAAAAGCAGGTTTGTTAAAAGCAGACATATTATTGCATTCTCTCCAGAGGTCTTAATGAAATAGCGATAAAAGAAACAGTTGGGACTTCAACATGGCTTTCCATGTGGAGGGACTGGTGGCCATAGTTGTCTTCTACCTGGCAATCCTGGCAGTAGGGATATGGGCTGCTTGGAAAACCAAGAACACCGGCAGTGAAGGAGATCGCAGCGAAGCTATTATAGTCGGTGGAAGAGACATTGGTTTGCTAGTTGGTGGATTTACAATGACAGGTATGTAAAAAACCACCGTTTTTGTTTCCTAGCCAGCGTGTTAACTTGTCAGTTTTCCATCTGAATGAATTGCAATCTGTGCGTTGAATAATGCAAAATGGGGAAAATATCCATTTGTTTTTTTTATCCAATTGTTTAGTGAACAGCCAGATGTAGCATCTGTATAAAAACAACAACTATTTGTAAATCTTACAGGAAGAATATATTTTCATTACTGTTCATTGCTTCCATATTCATCTGTAGATCAGATATGTTTGGAACAAAAGTATGGAATTAATATAGATTAATAAGAAGGTTTTAAAATAATTTATTGTTTTTAAAACCATCCAAATTTCTGCGTTAGTTTTGGGTTTCTTTAATCTGAGTAAAACAAAGTTTATAGAGAAAGATCTTAGTCGGGAGGGGAGGGTGTGCAGCATAAATTAACTTTCTAAAAGAAAACTGGCTCAACTCCAAACTTGTAATTGGATTTCAGCAAACTTATTTTGTGGATTCTTTTAGCTTCTTTTTCAGCAGTTTGACAAAATAATGCATTACTCTCAATAGTAGTATCAGTAAGAAAACCCTGGGTGAAGGAAGAGTTCTTGACTGATTTTGTAAACAGTGCTCTCTGACTCCCAGAGCCAGTCAAACCAGCTGCCTTATGTGGGTAAATAAGATATTCACAATGCAGTCCAAAATCTCAAAACTTGTATTATGGTATTGGAACAAAAATGCATTATAGGAAGAGTGAATTGGCCCACCATTATTATTAAGGCAATTTAATTTTTAGACTTTTTTTTTTCTTTATTTAATCTAAATCCTATTCAGGAAAACTCCTTTCAATTGTCAAGTTGAATTTATCTGACTATATTTACATTTTGCTGTTTTGTCCTGTTCTGCTTTCACAATTATCTAATAAGGAAGAGCCAGGTAAAACTTGGCCCAAAATTCAGCATTCTTTATTTGAGATAAATTCACATTATTTTGCAGGGGCATTTTGCTCATTCAAAGACTGAATATTTAGCTATTGAGTAAAGAATGTTTGTAAAAGACAGTAAAGTTTGAATACAGTCAGATGTTCTACTTTTTGCACTATGCTGTAATTTACTGTATCACGCATCCATCGTCTACTGGTGCATAAGATATGATGAGATTCTCCTCACAGCAAGAGCTGGTTGGACTGCTTTCTGCTGAATGAAATGTTTTCAAGAGCACTGAAATCAGAATATTTTGCAGAAATATTGGTTGCAACAAAACAACAAAAATTAAACTGGGGGAGTCGAGATAAAAAAAGGCATTTCCCACAGAAGTGGCTATGACTTACGGCTTTGCATATAGAAGACACAAATTCTGGTTTCCTTAATCCTATTTTGCAGGAATATTTTGTGTGACAGCTGAAGCACAGATGAGACATGAACTGGGATTTCCTATATCTCAGGCAATCTCTGTAGCCACCACAATTCACACCCACACATGTTCATCCTGTATCGTGCGGGCTCTAGAGATGGTGCAGTATCTCATCCTTGCAGCAGAATGTCAGACTGATCCCAAAG
Organism: Struthidea cinerea; assembly: GCA_013397865.1. Lineage (NCBI taxonomy): Eukaryota > Metazoa > Chordata > Aves > Passeriformes > Corcoracidae > Struthidea > Struthidea cinerea. The sequence continues at coordinate 1,509,796 of VZTI01002192.1, read as the reverse complement.
CCTTTGGGTAGCTAAAACTATCATGGATTTTATACTGTCAGGCCTGAAACTCTTTCTACCCTATGACTTCCTTAAATATGGCAATTAAAGCTTGATATGGCAACTGACCTACACTTTGAGCCGCAGCGAAGCACACCTGGCACATAAAGCCAGATGTGGGCAGAAATCTGCTGAACCAGGGGTTAGTCTGAGTTTTGTCTCGGTGAGGGTGTTTGGGGCACTCGATTTCAAAAGTCATAATAAAACAATTATGAAAGTAAGCTGATGAAAATCTGCAATAGTTTTTACAGGTTTGTAATTTTTTACAAAATGGACACATTATTCAAGGGCACACTTGCTTTTTAAAAAACGATTGATGCTGATTTTGCACCTCACAACCATGACTATACACAATACATGACTATTCCAACATTGTCTTTATATTTTTCAGGTTTAATTGTCTAAATATAAATTAGAAAGCAAAGCTTACCCCTCAAAAGGAAAGCAAGAATTTTTTTAAAGATCTCCAGAAAGGAACTCGTTTGTATGTACATGAAGCACTTTGGGTTACGAGATAAGGCCTTATTCTGTCTTTTTTTGCCTCAGACAGACACTACAATGTTCCACGGGCATTGGCTATGAAAGTGGTAGAAGCTTCTAGGGCTACTTAGTGGAGAGGATGACAGCACTTAGCCTATAAATTTAAAATAAAATTCAGAACATAAGCATCAAAGTCAAGATTCCTGAGTAATGATAGTTGGTTTTCTAAACAACATTGAATAATCTTAAAGCACTACCTACGAATAACATCTGTGGATATTTTTGGGTATATACTATGGTCCTGAAGAAGAAAAAGCTACTGAAATGCTGAACACAAAGCCTGTTGAAGGTTGAGTGTGTCTGCAAGTACAAAAATAGAAAGAGTGAAAAATGTTGAATTGTGGAGGGATCACAGCATCTCATATTAAAATGCATTAATATTGTACCATAGTAGACACACATTTAATCTGTGCATCATTTTTACATAATTATAGATAAAATGTTTTAAGCATTTTATAAAATGCATTAAACACTAGGCTTCCTTATTTTCGTGAATGAACTTTTTAAGAAGTGGTATCTGCAACAAACTTGCATCTAATTTGGTTTTGGTGATTGAGTTTAAACCTCAAAGGAAATAGTTGAGATTACATAACTAAATGCTCACAAACGTGACCCAAAAGGTAATTATCTATTGATGTAATTTTTGCATTTTAGTTAGATAGAGGTACGTATCCTTCCACATGAAAAACAAACATTACACTATTCTATTTTATTCTAATCCTTGGATCAGAATTTCATTTTACAGAACTTGATGAGTATTAAATAACTTGAGGGGTCAGACAAGGAATTGTTCCGAAGAAGCGCCAAAAAATTTGGTTTTCTAGTATGTATCAATATATATCAAGAACTCAGAGATCAACTTCTGTGTGTCTCACGGGAACTAGAAGAAAAATTGCACTCCTTACCCTCAGTATTTGTCTGATCATTTTTAGGGTGCATGTTTTAAGTGGATTTTGGTATTTGCTGCATATTTTTTGTTCTTCAGATGGCAGGCAAAGGGAAGATTAAAGTAGATTACCACATGAATGCTTCCATAGATTATTAAATGTTGTATTCCTTTTGGCTGATTTAGGTAAAAAAAAATAATAATTTCACCAAAAATAAAGGTATTAAACTAACTTGAAATTGTGGCTTAGCAAATGAGGATCAGAAAATTAATATCTAAGGTTGAAATCCCATCCCATCTTATCCCTTTATTTCATTTCTAATGTATTTACCTATGTCAGTGTACGTGCTGACTGCCCATTCACCTCCTCAGAAAAAGACATATAGCACCTTCCTGGAGCTCTGTGGTCCTTGACAGATGTTCCAGAACAGTCATGTGCACAGAAAAATTGATCAGCAGCAATTTTTCAAACCCCAATCCAAAAATCAAGAAATAAAATTAAAAATAAGGGCTAAATCCTTCATGCCACCTTACACAGCAATATCTGTCTGCAGGGCAGACAGAGGAGAGTAATGACCCCTACAACATCACACAGAAGGGAATTGACTTGATCTCCTCCAGAAGAAAACAAGGGAGCTAGTCATGGCATCCAAGTGCTCCTTGGAGAACACCTCTGTAGCAACCCTCGGCAAATCAGTGCTGGAACTGGAAGCGCCCTTCATCACAGCTGCAGCAATGTTGGATATCTGTCCTTGACAGTGGGATGTTATTCCCACCTGTAGCCAAGTTTCATTCATGTAGAATTCATGCTTATGCATTTTCTGGGAAAGAGACCAATATGCTTCCCTTTCTAAATATTTACTTTTGATATTGTATACAGGTTCTTATTCCATAAGACCATGCTGCTTGAGACACAATAGGCAACACACATCCCAGGCAGCCATGGACTTACGGTTCAGTAGTGGTGTGTTGAAGGTTGAGTGGTGTTGCTCGGCCGTCCATGTTGGAACCAGTACCATTCAACAGCTTTGTCAGGGACATGGACAACGGGATTGAGGGCACTCTCAGCAAGGTTGCACATGACACCAATGTGAATGCTGTGGTTGATAATCTAGTGGGAAGGGATGCCATACAGAGGTACCTGGCCAAGTGTAAGATCCGCCACCTGGATCAGGGCAAACCCAAAGATGGATACAGCGTGGGTGAGGAGTGGATTAAGAGCAGCCCTGTTGAGAAAAACTTAGAATCATCAGGACTGGAAGAGACCTTTAAGATCATCGAGTCCGACTGTCAACCCAGCACTACCACTGTAACCCCTAAACCATATCACTCAGCGCCAGATGCCTCTGGAACACCTTCAGGGATGGTGACTTCACCACCTCCCTGGGCAACCTATTCCAGTGCCTGACTACCCCAACAGTCAAAAATTCTTTTCTAACATCTAACCTGAATCTCACCTGTCTCAGCTTAAGGCCATTTCCTCTTTTTCTTTCACTGCGGGCATGGTAGAAGAGACCGGCCTCACATCACTACATCCTCCTATAAAGTAGTTGTAGAGAGCGATGAGGTCCTACTCCTCTCAAGACTAAACAAACCCAGCACCCTCAGTTGTTCCCAATAAGACATGTTTTCTAGACCTTTCACAAGCCTTGTTGCCCTTTGCTGGACACACTCATGCACCTCGATGTCTTTTTAAAAAAGTGAGGGGCCCAGAACTGGACACAGTACTAGAGGTGCCAAGTACAGGGGGATGATGTCTTTCCTGGTCCTGCCGGCTGCACTATTCTTGATACAGGCCAGGCTGCCATTGGCCTTCTTGGCCTCCTGGGCACTGCTGGCTCATGTTCAGCTGCTGTTGACCAGCACCCCCAGGTCCTTTTTTGCTGGACTGCCTTCCAGCCACTGTGTCCCCAGCCTGTAGCACTGCCTGGGGTTGTTGTGACCAAAGTCTAAGACTAAGCACATGGTCTTGTTGAACCTCATACAGCTGGCCTCAGCCCATCTCTCCAGCCTGTCCATATCTTACTCCTGTAGATCAACACTCTGACCCAACTTTGTGTTATCTGCAAATTTGCTAATGGTAGACTTACTCCCCTCATCCAAATCATCCATAAAGGTACAGAACAGGACTCAGCCCAACGTTGTTCCCTGGGACAGGCTGAGAGAGTTGGGGTTGTTTAGCCTGGAGAGGAGAAAGATCTGTGCAGACCTGATAGAAGGCTTACAGTACCTAAAGGGGACTTATAGAAAAGATGGGGATCAGGGCATGTAGTGATAGGACAAGAGGTAGGGAGCTGAAGAAGGGTAGATTTAGATTAAATATTAGGAATTCTTTACTGTGAGGGTGGTGACACACTGGAACAGGTTGCCCAGAGAAGTTGTGGATGGCCCGTCCCTGAAGTGTTTAAGGACAGGTTTGAGCAACCTGGTCTAGTGAGTGGCACCCCTGCCCATCACAGAAGGGTTAGAAATAGAAGAATTTTAAGGTCCCTTTCAACCCAAACAATTCTATAATTCTAGAACTCTGGCGAACAAAGTATCATGCTCCCCTCTATCTTAATTCACACTGTCAAGAGTCACAAAATCCCAAATGTTTGACAATTTTTAATGTAGATTATGTATTCTTGTTCTTCTCATTAAGAATCAGCCTTAACCCATCTTCCCCATGTGGTCCCATATGGGCATCGCTCACCTCTTATCTCTGTAGTACACAACAGATCTTGATTACCAAAAGCCTACTCATAACAGGTCTCCTTGGGTCACTTCTTTTGTTGCAGTCTTTCTCTGCATGCACATCCCTCATAAAAATCCATTATACCATTTCCAGCAACAGAATGGTCCATTTCTGTGCTTCAAATTGCTGAAAGGGGGACAGTTGTAATTCTTTGGTTGCTGGAGATCTTTGATTCTAAAGCCATGGTGAAATTCAGCAAAATACCCTCTAGTAGTACTTGAGAGATATCACAGTCAAGCAGAAAAGAGTGGTTATTTAGCTCTTAATGAAATTTCTTAAGGAATTTTATTATATTTTCTTAATTTCTTTTTCTCTCCAATTGTTTGTCTTAAACACAAAATCAAGTTTGCTTGTACGATGGTGGATGATGGGAAAATTCTGAGGAATGTTTAAGGAAAATGCATTTCGAGCTATTGAGACTCTTTACACAGAAACCCTGACTACTCTTATATGAGAAAGTAAGGCTTCTGACACAAACCAAAACATCATTACAAAAATCTAGGACTTGTAATGGTCTGTCTGCCCTTGTTCAAACTGCAAACCTAGATTTATAAAACTTGCTCATTATACATTGAGATAATCAAAAAAGTTTTTGTATGGAATCTGCAAACAGGAAGAGATAAACTTTATTACTTGACTTGTTATGAAGTATTTTTGCACATGTAATCGTGATACATTTCTGTGTTAGAATTTTTCTCTCTTATGTACTGTTGATCCCAAATTCTCAAATGTAGAAAGTTTCCTTAAAGGCAGAGAATCAACTCATTAAGTGTCAGAGGTTGATATATTAAAAATACTGCTTTTTAGAGAGAGAGAGAGATAAAATCAGAAATATTGGAGATAGCACATACCTCTTATGGAATACAGCTCAAGGAAGCATAAAATAAATGAATCAAAGTTTAGAACTTTTATAGCAGCAAAAAAAGCACCACAACCCTATATAGAAATATTTTGAGAACTCAGAGTTTATTAATATGCCTTATGTAGCAAAAATTTAAAATTTAACAAGGTTTTAAAGGCTTTTTTTTTCATGAAGGCCCTAGTAAATGAAGTGTTCATTAAACTTTTGCCTAATTTAAATGATCTTCCTCAGATCCCCCCTTATACTTCTCCTTCATTTGGACTAACACAAACAAAATATTAATGGCAAATAAGTAGTGGGAGACTCAGCCCTCACATCTTCACTGACTATACAGAGACTTAGACACTTTGATGATTGCCTCGGTCCATTTGACTTCTTTTTTCATATGCTTAGGCTGTAAGTTCAAATAAGGGCTGCCTTTAATAGAAGGATGCCATGCCTGGCACTTGTATTGTTCATATAATAAAAAATAACCGTATCATACATAATGACAATTTTGTTATACAATGTGTGAGCTTTTCTTTCTTTATGGACATTAAAGACTTTTCCATCTCTTCTTTTTCAGCCACATGGGTTGGAGGAGGTTATATCAACGGGACAGCAGAAGCTGTGTATGTCCCAGACTATGGTCTAGCTTGGGCTCAGGCACCTATTGGATATTCCCTTAGCCTGATTTTAGGTAAGCAAAGAATAAAACTAATAGTCCCTCATTTTAAAGAGTTCTGATGTCAGGTCCATTGCTTGAAATGAAACAACTAGGGTCTGATAAGAGGATGCTGATATAAACTGGATCCCTTCTGCTGGTAGGTTTGGTTATTGAAAAAAACCACCAGAAAATCTCTATAAATAGTTTGATATCTCAAGTCTGCTGAACTGCTTGGCAAGACCTATTTGATTATTACAACCATATTGTTCAGGAAGGGGGGGAGGGGAGGGCAAGGGGGGTTACTGCAGAGAAAAGAAGTCCATATATGTGACCATATATCTACCTGCAGAGCACAGACAGGAAAGTATTTCTGTCGGCATGATCCATACATGGATTCATACAAGGTTTGAGGGGAGGAATTTTTTATCCTTCTTTAAAAAAATAAATAATCAAAAGTATAAATACAAGGCTGGGAGAAACATTGTTGCTTCAGACTGGAAGTATTTAAGATTGATGTAATCTCCCTCTTTGTTCTCCATACAAATTTTTTCCTAATTTTTCAAGCAATTTAGTTTTAGAGGTTAGAATACCTCCTATTTGCTTTGACAGGTGTTTGAACATCCTAATAGATTGTGTTTTTTTCTTCTTCTTTAATTATCTTTTGCAATGATGGCATAACAAGTGGAATAAGAAAAGGATCCATTACCAAATCAAGAATAGCAAAAATTAAAAAATGCTGGAGGGTTTCTGCATCTACCTGCCTAAAGACAGCATTCCCATAAGCACTATTAACTGTGATGACAGTGTGTAAGCCAGTACCTGCTGCTCAGGGAACTTGATGAAGTGAAGAAATATGAGTTATAAAAGGCAATACATAGAAATTCAGAAAATCTTTTGCACAATACAATGAATAAATGACATAACTTGTCATGAAGAACCTAGTTAAGGGCTGCCAAATACCATACAGTGTATCTTATTGGGAACTGACAGGGTTTCCAGTTCATTATTATAGCTTATACAGCAGTTTTACTGTGGTAGAAGTCTACTTGCTTGTAGTCACCTGCCAATCTCAGCTGCACAGGTTTCCATACAAGGGCTCTTTCAGCTTTCCTGAGATAGGTCCTTTTTTTCGCAAGACAGAAAGCATTAGAGGGGGGGAGGTCTTTGCACATTTAGGTGCATATCCAGCCTATATACCAGCCAGGCAGAGCAGAATTGTGATATATCAAAATTCCTGAATGTACATAAGTGAAGTAAGTGTATGACAAACATTCATGGAATCTGACACCTGCAGAGCTCAGAAGACCTCTAACCTACCCCCCCGGTGAAGTAAAGTTGTTTGAAATATACTTAATAAATCTGAATTGTCCTGAAAGAATCAGATTTGCTGTGTGTGCACTAAACCACATAGGAAATTCTATTTCTGATTCAGGAATATCAGACAGTTTTATTTTTAGAGAAGGACTATGTGAAAAGTCATGATGGATTCTGGTCTAAGAATCAACAGGATTAGGTAGAAAACCCATTCCCTTAGGCTAATCCAAATTTAGACAAAACTCTGACAGCATCCATAATGGAAGATTACATAAACTGAGCCAGAAAAAAGAAAAAAGCCTTTTATTTTATTATCAGACTAGAGATACTAATGGAGTGTGTGTTTAAGTAATTCTGTAGACAGAGGTAAGAGATTCCAGAGAATATTTTAACTGTACTTTTTACTTTAAAACAAGCAAACAAACCAGCAAACAAACTAGCAAACAAACAGCATTAGTGACTTTTTGGTGCCCTTAAGTGACAATGAATATTTTATCCCTTAATGGCAATGCATTTCTAAACTGCAGCTGGTATCTTACGGCTGCTTTTTCTTTGTAGGTGGCCTTTTTTTTGCAAAACCCATGAGATCCAAAGGCTATGTGACAATGCTGGACCCTTTTCAGCAGCTTTATGGAAAAAGGATGGGAGGACTACTGTTTATTCCAGCTTTAATGGGAGAAATGTTTTGGGCTGCTGCCATCTTCTCTGCCTTAGGTAAGGAGTAAGCAGTATAGATATTAATTTATTACAGGTAGAAATTATTAAGAATATTGGAAATGCATTAAAATTCTGGCTTAAAATGGTAACCATTTAAGCCAAATGATTCAGACAGTGACATTTCTAAGACCCATGCCAACTAGTAATTCAATCTCATAATGGCACCCCTTTATTATTTTGATAAGGGAAAGACATGCAAAGTATCTATTCACTTTCACATGCCTTTAAGTTGTCCCTCTTCAAAGAGCATGAAAGGATTTAGGAAGAAAATTCTGTTAATAGTGAGGGTGGCATGAGTGATTGCAAGTACCCCTTTTTTGTCAAATCTGACCCAGCTTTTCTTTTGCATCTCTGGGATGAGGGAAGCCAGTCAAATTTTCCCTTAATGGTATGCAACAGCATTGCCAAGGCATCTAAACAAAATAATCCTTTGCATGGAGGAGATACACATATACAGAATATTCCATAACACAAATAATAGAAGTAAACCAGATGCTGATCAATAAATTGAAGTATTCTTCAATTCTAAATGGCTTTCTTCTTGACAAAATGAAGAAAATACTTAGGATTCAAGAAAGGATTCGGAGAATTGGTGAAACTATGACTCAATAGAAAATCACCCAACTACTCATCCAGTCCTGAAAAAAAAAATCAGCTTCCAGGGTTTTTAATTATATTTCAGGCCTGAATTTAGAAACCCCTTTAAGAACAGAGAAAGCCCTTGAGTTGAAGCACCAGTAATTGACTTTTACCAACTAATCATACTAATAATGCACATGCATGTGGTAATGCCTTCTAGCACAAGCTATTTTAAACAAAAAATAAACTTTGAAGGTACTCTCCAACTGCGCTCTGATGAACTGCAAAGCAATGGGGAGCTTGTTTACCACAATTTCATCACAAAATCCTTAAAACACTAAGAAAAAACTGCATGCTGAGGTGATAGGAGTTGAATAACTTGAAGAACACTCAGAGTATTTGGAATATTTTTGATTAAGGACAAGCCATTCTGTTTTATTTCAACACAAGTGGTGTGAATACCTTTTTAGATTTATATAACAGCTGACAGTTAAAGACTGTCAATGATTATAATGGTCATTGTAGATTTTAACTATTCTGTGAATAATCTAGTTCCTTTTTTCACACCTATCTTCACTGATGAATGTTTAATCCAGTACTCTTCACTACTTGCTCTTCATCATGACTCCTCAATTGGCAGGCTTGTAGATGGGAAACACAGGTCCTACTGCTATGAAAGAGATCTGAGCTTGTAATCCTTAAGCACATGAACTTTGAAGGCTCATTGTGCAGCAAAAACCACACCTGTCAGCTCCCAGAGGCTCTTATATATCACACCCCGTGTTGTCTTCTATGGCCAAAACTCTTCCAAATATGTGCTCCAGAATATCCATCTACAGTAACTGCAAGCACTATAAGTTGTTGCAAGATGTTGCATTTAAATCATCCTAATTAGAAGGAGAGGAATTTTTTAAAAATGGTCTTAAAACATTGCAATCACTTGAAACAGCTAATACATCTAAGGGAAACGTATAACCATCCTGATAGCTGCTGGAAGGACAGTGCAGGAGGACGCAAGCTATTCAGGAGGTTTCTTTAGTGCACTGACAACTTCTTGACACAAATGATCTGTGTAGGGATCTGGGAGCTGATGTAGGGAGATGCTCTGTTGAACCTGTTACTTAGACACGAGGAAGAACAAGTCAGGGGTGTGAAGGTCATAGCCAGATTTGGCTGCAATGTTCATGAGATGGTGGAATTCATGGTCCTGAGATGGGGGGAACAAGGCAAATATCACAACTGCTACCATAGACTTCAGAAGAGTAGAGACTGGCCTCTCCAGCATTCTGCTTGGAAGAATCCCATGGGAGACTGTACTGGAGTCCAGAAGAACTGGTTGGTATTCAGGGATCACCTCCTCCATGCTCCAGAACAGTCCATCCTAACAAAAGGGAAAATGTGGACTGCTGTTGAATGCGATGGGGTACCTGGTGGCAAAGGATGTGGAAAAGACTGAGGTAATCAGTGCCCTTTCTGCCTAATTCTTTGCTGTTAAGACCAGTTTTTAGGAATTCCAGGACCCTGGGAAGCCTGGGAAAGTCCAGTGCAAGGAAGGCTTGCTGGAAGGGAATCAAGTGGGGAAACTTTAAAATACACTGGACAGACACAGTTTCATGGGACCTCAGGGGATGCATCCTGCAAGTGCTGTGGCAGCTGGCTGGTAGCATTGCAAGAACATTCTTCTGAAGACTGTGGTAATCAGGGATGTGCATAGCTGCTTTTCCCAGGCAGAACAAGAGAGAGTAGTCCTTATAGACCTTGAGCAATGCAAGGAAGGCTGTTGGGACCCTTCTGTCCTCTGTTTCCTAAGAACCTGCAAAATGACAGATGATAAACTTAGATCAACAGGAGCTCCCTTTTCCCATTCCCTTCAAAGGTGCAGAAAGGGTGTACAGAATATAGAGGGGGGAATTATTGGTGCTGTTATTAAGTGTCAGACCAGGACCTATATATGCAACTTAACAAAGGTGGGCTGCGGCTCCTTGCAACAGTGGGCCTTCTCATCAGACATGCTGTGACATACACACTAACACACAGTGCTTTGGTTTTCCCCTTAGGTGCGACTATAAGTGTGATCATTGACATTAATGTCAATATTTCAGTCATTATTTCTGCCCTGATTGCCACAATGTACACGCTTGTGGGTGGGCTTTATTCTGTGGCCTACACCGACGTGGTTCAGCTTTTCTGCATCTTCCTGGGACTGGTAAGTTTGGCTTTTTTGCCCTACTTTGTCAAGGATTTTGCCCTGAACAGCCAGAAGGGCCAAGTGTGTCCTGGGATATATCAGACACAGCACTGCCAACCAGTCAGACTCCACTCACAGAGCGCTGACTTTGAAAGAGTCTGCATTTGCATCAGTGTACAGCCCGTACTTTGGAAATAGTGCTGTCCAAGAGGTCTGACTCTTTGGCTTTTTTCCAGACAGTCTGGCAGTCCAAATACTCTTGCAATTTTCCTCCCGAGTATATATCTAACTCAGAATAGAACTGGTGCTGATCCTTCCCTGTCTGTCTATAGGACTGTGGCTCAGGCACTGGAAGGAGGCATCAGATGCAGGAAGCTGTTGGCAAAGTAGTCCAGAAATGCTGGCACTGCACCTGCAGAGTTGATACTCTACTGCTTCTCTTTTCTGTGGTTGTCACCTACTCACACAGCTTAGTTAACCTCCTGTTAACTTACTTAACCTCCTTGGGTTTTCCCTCACTTCCCTCCACCACCCTTGGAGACCAGAATATAGGAAGTCTCACCAGATGTCTTGGCTGTTTTAGTGTGGTAGCGTGAATATCCCTCATCAACTATCAGCGATATGCTAGTGGGTAGCCTTTTATTTACTGCTGTCCTTTAAGCCCCAAATTGAAAAACATCAGTGTGACAGGGTCCAGATCACAAGGGTGCAATCAAAGAAGCTGCTGTCTTTGTTTGCCAGTGGCAGTAACAGAGAGTCACATGTGTGCAGAGAACTGAGATACGCTAAAACAAATGGAGTGCCTCAAGATGAAGGAACGAAATAGCACCCTGGGGGTCTGGCATTCTTTCTCTGCTTTTGCCAGAGTTCTTGTGCAGCTCTAGGGAAATTGCTTCAGCCAGTGCTTACACAGGTGGTCACTAACCAGCTCTCTGTGTGTCCTTACTCTGTGGCATCTTACTGTGAGGACTATGGCCTTTAACTGATTTAATGGAAATGGTGCTAAATAGCCTGAAAAAGCAAATCCAAATTCCAACTGGCCACCTCAAATGAAAAGTTATTCCAGACCTTCTTCCCTCATATCGTTGTTCTTCATCTGAACAGCAGGAAAAATACTGTCTCTTTCCCATAATGAATGTTAATATTTGTGAAACATTAAGTTTCTACAGATGGCATGCATTACAGAAATTCCCAAAACTGGAAATAAATCAAAGTACAGAAATGCTCTTCCAGTGCAATCAACTACTAGAGAGCCTGATCCCATGGGAATAACATTAAAATCAGCAAGAACCTGATGAGGGGAGGGGGGGGGGCAGCAAATGAAGGTTGTATATAAATCTTCTAAATGATTTGATCTATAGCTTTATAGTGTTTTGTTTTAATCCAGGTTGGGCTCTTTATGTAATTTCCCATTTGAAATAAACAGCAATGATGTAATGCAAAAGAACCCATATTCATGAACTCAAGAGTGTCATCAGTGAGGCTGGAAGACTCAGTATCTAAATGGTCATGCTCTAGGGAGGCAGATTTAGATGAGATGGGACACTGTCACAGTAGATGTCACAGCAGAAGATGGCACAGGTTCAGTTATCCCAGCTTCTCCTCCAGGCTCTGGAGCAGTTTTTATTCCCACTGTCACAGAGCTTTGCTGCTCCTTCCTCTAATGTCTGGTTTCTCTCAGGTTCTTACTCACGACAAAAGGCATGTTGTAATCACTCCTGTTCCTCCTTTCAGCCGCAGCTTTTTCCTTAGGTTTCCATAACCTCTACCCCAGGCACTCCATGTGCATCCTTGTTTTTCTCTTTACAATCTCATATAGTGTCTCTCCTTCCTTCCTCATCTTCCCATATCCACGCCTGCAATTCTCATCTCTTTATTTCTATATATCTTGCCTGTTGAGACTTTCCCTCAGCCTGTGCTGTATCCCCACTATTTATTATCTCCTCATCTGTATTATTAATTCCCCACCCTAAACTCTATATTTTCCCAGATAATTCCCAGGAATAGCTCAGGGCTGTCATTTTTGGCAGGAAAATGAGTCTAAATATATAGATGTATAAACGATGACATCCCAGTAAACTGCATGGCCAAAGAAAGTGTCTTGATTGATTGGTTTTACTTACTAATGAAAAGCTAGTCCTTGAGACCACAAAGATCTAGGTTGCTGTGAGGAACTGGAATGGTTTAAAAAGCTCATAATGAATTTGCAATACAGTACCTATTAATCCTGTGTTGTGGCATGCAGACTCCAGATGGACTTTTAGATATTTACCCTACTGAAAATCTCAGTGGAGTATGGCCAAACTACATCTGTTCAGAAGCTCATCACTTGGACATGTTTGACATTTGAGATTCAGAAACAAGAATAAAAAAATCTGTTTGACATCCTTGTTCCCCCTGAATTTCTCAGGAAGGAGAATAGTAATATCCATTAATTTTGACAATATGTTTACTTTTCCCTGAAAATATCTTGGAGGCAGTTGAAAAATTCTGGTGCTCTGTTGTTGTTTGACACTGGCCCAATGCCAGGCACCCACGAGAGCCACTCGCTCACCCTCCCCTGCCACAGCTGGGCAGAGGAGGGAAAAGCAAAAAAAGTTAATGAAGGCTTCATGAGTGAGATAAGGACTGGGAGAAACACTTCAAGGGCAAAAGAGGCTCAACTTAAGGTGCAAAGTGAATTTATTACTACCAGAATCAGAGGAGGATAATGAGAAGTAAAATAAGCCCTTAGAACACCTTCCACCCCCTGCCCCTCCCTTCTTCCCACTGACAGCGCAGGGAGACAGGGCATGGGGTTTTGGTCAGTTCATCACGGAGATATCCTTCCACTGCTCCAGGAGAGGAGTCTTCCCCTGTGAGGCCATGGGGTCCCTCCCACGGGAGGCAGTTCTCCGTGAACTTCCCCGGCGTGGGTCTGTTCTCATGAGCAGCAGCCACACCGCCCCTGCTGCAGCGTGAGCCCCTCCCACGGGCACACAGCCCTCCCAAAACTGCTGTGGCATGGGTGTATCTTTCCACGGGGTACAGCCCTCCAAGGACAGGCTGCTCCAGCCTGCAAGCAGGGGCCCTCTCTCTCCACCGGGTCTTCCACTGGAACATCCAGTGCATCCACCTGCTCTGGCACGGGCACCTCCCCCACAGGCTGTGGGTGGATCTCTGCATCCCCCATGGATCCCCATGGGCTGCAGGGGGACAACCTGCTTCACCATGGTCTTCACCGCGGCCTGCAGAGGCATCATGGCTCTGGCACCTGGAACACCTCCGGCCCCTTCTTCTCCCCTGACTGTAGTGTCCCCATGTTTGTTCTCCCTCACGTGTTCTCACCTCCCCCTCTTCTCTGACTAGAATCCAAAACCTTGTGACTTTGTTTTGATTTTCTTATTAAATATGTCATCACAGAGGTGTTACCAACCTCTCTCATTGGCCCAGTTTTGGCCAGCAGCATGTCCATCTTCAGAGCCATCAGCCATTGGCTCTGCCGGACATGGTGGGAAGCTTCCAGCAGCTTCCTCACAGGAGCCGTCTCTGTGACCCCCTGCTACCTCAAACCAGGCTGTGCCAAACTGATACATGCTCTTTCACAGAAAAGCTCAAGCAGAGAGTAAGAAGGGAATCTTTCTGCCCAACTGCTTAAACTGGCAAAGTTTAACTGAGAACAGAATTCTATGGTACAGGATAAACTGCCTGAATAACAGGCAGTGCTACAAAATATTCTTCATATATTATTTCAATAATTGTGCAACAAAATAGAGAAAGATTTTGACTTTTCCCCTCCTTGCTCCTGTTGCCCCTATACACTTAACTATGGTCAGTCATGATTGTGGCAATCTCTGTGGTTTTGGACATCGCTGGATCCTAAGGATGCTGTGCTTGTGATGATCTAGTCCATATTGTGCAAAGCCTGGTTTTCACCTCAGTTGGAGCTGCTGAGTTTCTGCTCCACAGAAAGTCAGTGACTTACACGATTGCAAAATGACTTTGCAAGTAAATGTACATAAAGTCAGTTGAAGAAGGAATTGGACCTTCTGGCAGAAACCATCACTGGGAAGACTGTTTGATTTAGATAAAAAACAAAGAGACTGTAAATGGTCAAGAGACCCCTAGAAAACACCTGCGAGGCAGAAAAGTGCTGTAACGCGGGGTTAGTATGAGTTCTGGAGGAAGAGAAATGAGGCTGCACCAACAGCAATCCTGTCTTTTCACAGTCTTTCAATACTTAGTTTAGTATTGAATTAAAAACAAATTCCCAAACCTTCAGATGTGATGTCTCATACCTGTATACTGCCAAGTCCTAATGCTATTACATGGAAATTTGTATGCAGATATTTCTCTACTGTGTGGTCCAGGAAAGAGTGTAAACAATATATGAGGTGGTTAGATAAAATAAAACAAAGATGTATAAATGTGTCTTTGCTGCTGATTTTGCAGTTTCTATTGATTAATTCTCTGGTCATGCTGTCCAGGACAGATGTACTCTATCCACTACCAAACTCCGTGGATTTCAGAGATGTTCCACCTGCACATAATCTGACTTTTTGCAAATCATCTTGATAATTTGATATTCAATCTGCAGCAAGCAAGAATAAGAAAACTAGATGAGTGTTAAAATGTCACAAATTTAGAATATCTTCTTTAGACCTGAGCGCATTGTTTCTCTTTGGTTACAGTGGATCAGTGTCCCCTTTGCTATGTCCCATCCTGCCGTAACAGACATTGGGCTTACGGCTGTGCACCAGGTGTACCAAGCACCTTGGCTTGGATCTATCAACTCACTTGACATTTACACATGGTTGGACAATTTCTTTTTACTGGTAAGTGGTGATTTGTATGAAGGAATGAAGCATTTAAGCACTTACACTATGTTACTGTGACAGTTGAAAATAATAGAGTCTAGTTAAGAGTTTCTATCAAACTGAAAACTTTTACCCTTTTGACTCCCGCTTGGTATTTCTGCACATTTGAATGATTTCAGTGACATATCAGCCAGTATTGCCAGGAATGCAATTTAAATATCATCAGGCTGAAAGAGCTGACATGTTAAAATTAAATAAAAGTGTGCAGCTAATGCTTAACTGATGTCATTGTTGGCAGAGGAATTCATATCTTGCAGAAGGCAATAAATACGTTACACAAATGATTAAATATGCCTTAGGTATAGGTGAAGAAAAAGCTGTGCAGAGATGGATGGCAGGATGGATAAATTCTTACATGCACACATGCCAGAATGAACCAAGGGCTTTCATTATTTAATACCTATATATTACACATGGGATCAGTGGCTATTAAGTACTTTCCATTTAGAGGATCTAGAAACACATGCTAACATTTTCCATTCTCAGTGTCCCTATGCAAATCTACACTGGTTTTATTCTCATGTTGTATGTTGGGATTACATTTTCTGGCTTTTTTAAAAATTCTCTCTGCCAAAAATTTTCAGGGTTTTCTTACAATTGGTCTAGTAAAATGTGTTATTTTATTCAGCATTCTCTCAGAGATCCAAAGTATGACATTAGCTCAAGTGACTGTATTCTCTCCTGTAAGCCTGAAGGTTTCAACTCTGCTGTTGACCAAAGGAAAGCTCTGAGATTATGACGCATTTTCTTTTAATTTTTTCTGTTTCATTATAGCTCAAGAAATTTCCACATTCTTGGAAAGCTTTGATAAAGGAACGTTATTATTAAGGCGGCAAGGAAAAACAGTCATAAATAGCAAGTCAAAACCAGACTTGTCTGTGAAACATTAACTTAGTCCCTATGTGTGCATGAAGTTATATGAAACACCTGTATACACACTTTTTGGTCCAAAAGCCTCCTGCCTCATTTAGTGTATAGAGCTAGGCTATGCAATTTGCTTGGGTTTCTTTCCATGCTGTTTAGAGACAGACACTTAGTTACTTAGTGGACACTATTCAAATCCTGCTCTCAAGACAGAATTGTTAGCACTCAGGTTTTCAAACTTTGGTAATACTCTTTTGTGTCATATTTTGCAGAAATAATTTTAATTCTAATCAGGATCTTCAGTAACATATCCAAATAAAAGAGAAGGGTTTCCGCCACAAGACAAAACTTTTCTTTTCTTTGCTTTGTCTTCCATTTCTGTTGATATGGTATTTGCTTAAGGCAGTTGGAGCATAATTTTTCAGATTCCTGAGTTCAATGTATACAGAATGTCTCACCTTCCATGGATGACTACATGCATTCACAAAGGAAGATACAATCTTGCTTTGACATTGTATCAGTCTAATCTAATTTTAGTGGAGAAGGAGTATTGGAAAGCAAATTCTTCAAATATGAAATATGAAAATAGTACTTTTCATAAAGCTTTATCAAGTCAAAAAATTTGGGGATTACAGGGACTATGAAAATGCAAAGTGTTGATGCTAACTGTACAAAAAAAAATAACTTGTCTAAAAGAATGGGATTTAAGTGAATTTACGCAGGTTTGACATTGCTTGTGAGAATAAAAGTTGCAGTTATTACTGGCTGGCTGATATTCAATAAATAACTGAAAAAGTAGCAGTATGGCTTTCAGCATTCAAGTGATCCTTCTCCGTGTTCTCTATATGGTGATAGCAAAACGATTCAGTTACCCCCCAATCACAGCATGCTGTTGTGTTTGTAGACATTAGGAGGAATTCCATGGCAAGCGTATTTCCAGAGAGTTCTTTCCTCATCTTCTGCCACATATGCTCAAGTTCTGTCATTCCTGGCTGCTTTTGGCTGTCTTGTGATGGCTATTCCTGCAGTACTGATTGGTGCAATTGGAGCATCTACAGGTAAATCATTAAAAATCAGTATTACAATAAATGTAAAATGAATAGTGCAATAAGTGCATGAAAATAAATCTTATGTTAGATATAGGTGACATATAGGTTAGATAGCCAGGTGGCATCATTAATCAACTCACAACTCCTTCAACAGTAGACCACACAGAAAAATAATGTTATAGAATATTTCTCTCAAAGGAAATTGTTCCTACCCCAGTGGATGAAATTAAATAATTTCATACCTTCTAGGTATCTACAGACATAACATTTCTATTTCGTGTTTGGGTTAGATTCTGGTACTTTTATTTGGTGGTAACAGTAATAATTACGAGTGGCTGAGGGAGCTGGGGTTGTTTAGCCTGGAGAAAAAGAGCCTGAGGGAAGACCTTATTGCTCTCTACAACTACCTGAGAGGAGGTTGTAGCGAGGTACTGTTCCCACATAACAAGCAACAGGACGAGAGGAAATGGCCTCAAGTTGCAGCAGGGGAGGTTTAGAATGGATATTAGGAAAAATGTCTTCACTGAAAGGTTTGTCAAGCACTGGAACAGGCTGCCCAGGGAAGTGATGGATTCACCATCCTTGGAGCTATTTAAAAGATGTGTAGCTGTGGCTCTTGGGGATGTGGTTTATTAGTGGGCTTGGCAGTGGTGGGCTAACAGTTCAACTCAATGATCTTAAAGGTGTTTTCCAACCTAAATGATTCTTTGATTTATCAGAAATTTCTTACCTTGACCAATATATCCTTGCGAAGGGTTTTTTGTCATAGTGAGAGTGATCCCCATCACAGTGGCAGTGTAGATAAACTGTTAAAAATATTCTGTCAGAAGTGTTTACATGGCTTTGAGCCCTGTTGGTAATCAAAGAGAGTAGTTAAACACATCACAAAGAAACATGGATGCTAGACTTGTTTTACTGAATAAAACTACTTTTATGAGCAATTTAAAGCTTATTTTAAAGACAAGGAAAAATGCTGAGTAGAATTAAATCTGCCTAACAGAAACCAGCGTGATGCTGCCTCTCTGAAATGCCATCAGTCTGGCCCTAGTAATCATCTGGTCATTGAGTATGCATGAAAATGTGGTAATATGAATAGCTTGCTACATATGAAGTCAAGAGGTGCTGACCACTAAACTTACTGGTAACATACTGGTGTCCACATTACAGCTTGGAACCAGACTGACTATGGTGTCCCTGACCCCAAGAGCAAAAAAGAAGCAGATATGATTTTACCCATTGTGCTGCAGTACCTTTGCCCAGTCTATATCTCGTTCTTTGGCCTCGGTGCTGTATCTGCTGCCGTGATGTCCTCAGCTGACTCTTCAATTTTATCAGCAAGTTCTATGTTTGCTCGGAACATTTACCAGCTTTCCTTTCGGCAAAATGTGAGACAATGTTTTCGTTTTTACTTTTAGAGCAAATTTTAGGTGAGACCTTAACTAGACACATAGATGTGTAATTTCTATGATACATAGACTGTAATTTCATAATGCAACACCTCTTTTATGTTCCTGCCTATAACTAGAAAAATAATTTAGTTACTGACAGTATGTTGAACAAACTGAAAATCATAAAAATAATTATGGTGGTGACTGATGACAGAAGTGAAAAGGCTGGCATGGGGACGGCAGCTGTCAAGAGTTCTCATGGCACTGCAATTTATCCAAACAGCTAATTACTGTTGCTACGGCCATAAGTTTTACTTTAATTCTTCGCAAAATGAGACATTTTTCTAATCTTTCATTCATCAGGAAATCATTTGACAACAAAATGGTCTAGTGATTCAGAATTTTTCTTAGGAAACAGAGAAGAAATTCTGATGCTGACAGGTTTTTTCTAGTTGAGCCATATTGTGATTTTATTTAAAAGTTATTTCTTACACTGCTGTTTTTTCTCTTTGACTCGTCGTCAAGCTTTTTGCTACGTTCGAAGAGTAATGACTTTGGCAATAGCAACCATAACCCTTAGGGTTTTTTCTCTGAGCCTGAGATGGAGATAGAGATATTAGTTTGTAATTATTATTGAATGAATCATAGAAAGCTTTCTTTTACAATTCAGTATCTTATATTGACTGTATATAAGTGTAGGCATGCATGTAAAAAAACATAAAAAAACATTAAAAAAAAAAAAAAAAACATAAAAAAACCACCTCACACTGCCCTTTTTTTGCAGGCTTCAGACAGGGAAATTGTGTGGGTCATGAGAATCACTGTTCTTCTGTTTGGAGCATCGGCAACAGCAATGGCACTGCTGGCTTCATCAGTGTACGGCCTCTGGTACCTCAGCTCTGACCTTGTTTATATCATCATATTCCCCCAGCTCCTGTGTGTGTTATTTATTAAAGGAACCAACACCTACGGTGCCATTGCAGGATACCTGTTTGGCCTGGTTCTCAGAATAACCGGAGGAGAACCGTACCTCTACCTTCAGCCCTTGATCTTCTACCCTGGCTGGTATCAAGATGATAACAATCTCTATATCCAGCGATTCCCATTTAAAACACTTGCTATGCTCACCTCCTTCTTTACTAACGTTATAGTCTCCTACTTAGCCAAATACTTATTTGAAAGTGGGACTTTGCCACCAAAGCTGGACTTCCTTGATGCTGTTGTTGCCAGATACAGTAGAGAACACATGGACAAAGCGACTCTTGTAAAAAGTGACAATATTGTATTAAATGAACTTGCACCTGTGAATCCACGACACAGTCTAACTTTGAGCTCAACTTTCACAAACAAGGAAGCCTTCAACTACGTTGATTCGAGTCCAGAACTGTCCAACACTGAAGATAACTAAAAAATCTTGTAGCCACAGGCAAAACAAGGAGAAGCAGGATATACTACAAAGAGTAGTAAGAAGTGTTTTATCAGAAGAAAAGCAAGAATTGGGAATAAAATGCCGCTGCACATTCTTTAAGTTGTTTCTAGGAGCAGGAACATCTCATGGGAGGAACTCTTTTCTGCTGTTATCTAATATGTTGGATTAGGTCACAGAGTGTTTACTAAAGTATACACTCAATCCCATTCTTTCCATCCAGAACTATATACTGTACAATTTAAAAAAATTTATAATTTAAAATATATGTAGCAGAAAATGTGCAACAGTTCTTAGCTAGGATATGGAGAAATTATAATACAGTAAGTCTGAAATATTATCACTCAGCATTTTATTGGCATTAAGTGAAAATATAATGTCACAGCTATAAGTGATTTATTACTAAAGAGCTAGTTGCTTGAGCAAAGACAGATAGAAAACTTCCCTGGGGTTTTGGTCTCGTAATTTTTTTTTGTCATAAAGAAATTTAAATAATACAATGTAGTATTTTATTATTTGTATGAGGCAGCAAAATGCGCAAATAGTAATACATTCCTTATAGGAGTGCTAAACATGATATATTAATTTTAAAAAGTTAAAATTCAATCACCAGTTTAAAATTATGTTATACCTGGTGTAAGACAACCTTAAGCAAAATATGTCAATATAGGTGTTGTCTTTCTTTTTCACCGGTTAGTGGCTGTCACCAAAATTCTTAGAGCAATAACTGGAATTGAAATTCAGCTTGTGAAAAATGGCTCTTATAGAAAAAGTCAGATAAACGAAATAGAACTTTTCAGTGTTGGGAGAAGAAGCCTTATCTTGACTTATCATCAAAATGAACACAAGCAGTCTGACACCAAGCAACTTCACCAATGGAATAAATATTGAAAAGTAAAGAGAATCAAGAAGGCTTGAAAAGAGAGATGAGAGGGTTTTCCTTGCAGAAAATTCCCAATTTTCACTTACTAAAAAAAGCTATTTTCAAAGATACCAAGAAGTATTTTGGCTTGGTCTTGCTGGGATTACTCTGAAAAATTCAGATTTTTCATAGAAAATAACATTTCCTCAAAACTTTCTCAAAAAAACAGGCTTGCTGGACAGCTTTCCACATCTCTAAGTGTTTGCCTCTGAAAGCATCTTGGAGGGTAACTGAAAGGAATGCTGAACCTGCCAACATAGTGAGAGGCACACTGGTGTCTTCCGCTAAGTGCTGGACTCCTTCATTGGTACCTGTCCTCCTGGCCACCACAGTGAGGCTGCAGAGCAGCAGCAGAGGCCAGGGGCAGACAGGACTTCGCTCACAAATGGCAGTGCTGGCCAGAAGCAGCAAAGTGGGGAGATGAGGCCTCTTCTGGCTTTGCCCGGGCCAGCAGGAACACGCAATGTTGTTTCCACTTGCCCTCGGCCGAGATGATTGTGTCTGTCCCCATTGGTATGTGCCTTTCTCAGTGGGAGCTCTAGTAGCTAGATTTCTCTACAATTAAGAGTTATGCTCCAATCATTCTTTTTAAAATCTGCATATGAGGAAAATGTTCAGTTGAAATCCAGATATCCTCCTGTTGCCGGTCACTGGCGAAATTTCTTTTTTTAACACTCACAGCACTAGGAGCTATACTGGAGGATAGCAGATGGAAGAATAGGTTTTGCTGCTAAAGGAAGAAGCCATCAATTTGTGCATTCACTGTTGCCATAAGCTTTCACAAGGCTGAATCCTTAGATATGTTTTGCTCCTTTTGTGGAGTCTTAACAGCATAGATATATATATTTAATATGTAGAGAAAATTAATTTTAGAGATGCTGATTTTTTTTTCTCCATACACTGCATTTAAAAATAACATTGCAACTCAGTTCTGAATATGTATTGTGACCTGCAGTACTACCGTGCTTACCAATATGGAGTGCGCTCTGGGTGGAGGGAATCAGAACCAGGATCTGCACTAAAAGCTCAGAAGAGCCAGCATAGCAAAGAAATGAAAAATTCCTGCAAGGTGAGTGAATAGGCCACCAGTGGAATTCAGGGTGCTGAGTATCACAAACCAAACACGAGCCCGGCAGTATTAATTCCCCCATGAACCACAGAAGAGAGATGAGGAAATAGACTGTATAGAGGAAAGAGGGGAAGAACAGAGCCACTGCTGAATTATTCTCCATTTTCAGCCCAAATCCACTAGCCCAAATCCCTTCTTAAGGGAAAATATCAAGTCACAGTTTTACCTCCTTACATAGTCAATGCCTTATGCTGCTGTTCCAAATTAAGTTAAAGGATCCCATTTTACAGTCACCTGTAGGCCTTCCTAAAAACTTTTCTCTTACCTCAGTTTTGCCCAGAAATTGCTAGAATTTCACTATGAGATGCTGCATAGTGACCAGATGCTTTGAATAAAGCAACATTTCGGTATTATTTATTTCAAAATGCCCGGCTGTGGGAAAAAAGGAAAGAGAAGGGGATTGAGCTGGAATAATTTAAGAAATTTTGATTTAAAAAAAAAGGCTTTTTCTTTTGTATTCCCTTGTTGCCATAAGAATGTAAATTCTTTTAAAATGCTCAAAAAAAAGGTAGGTGAAAAAAATAAAATCCAAAAGTCCAAAAATTTCAAACCAGATCCTTTCAACATTACCAGAATATTTTACACATTCTATGCTATAGAAAAGTTTTTTAAATTGATGTGATTTTATGCAGTATTCCTGCTTAGATGGACTACAAAAGCCAAACCAAACAGCCCCATGCAAAGTCTGTTTACAGGTTTTATTGCCTTAGCTCAGCTGTCCTACCATTAAATTTGTACAGAGCTGTTCATATAACCAAAGGCCGTATCTGTGATTGATAGCTGTGGGGATAAAAAAAAAAAAAACCAAACAAACCCAAAATAAAACAAACAAACAAAAAACCCCTCTGTTACTTCCACAAGCAAACTGCCAACAGGACATGATTCTTTAAGCAGATTCCATTTGCAGAGGAATCATCAGTCTTTCTCCCCTTTTGCAATTTGTGGACAGTAGTACTGTGCAGTAAATTGGATTTATAATCAGTGAAGCAAACAGCTCATTTTCAGACACTGAGGTTATTGTTTCTGAGCCTACAATTTTAAGATTACGTATTCGTAACACAATCATACATTTTACTTTCACATTCTTAACATTTGTGAATAACATTTATTTGACAGGGGTTTTTTACTCCTTTGCATGAGACATGTTCATAAAATCAAGGTTGATAACGTAGCTGACATGTCGAAAAAGATATTTCATCTCTACTTGTCCAAATGGGATGGTATACATATTATAAACAAACCATACTTTTGTGAACCTGAACTGAATGTAAACATTAAGTGGATCAAATAAAGTCAGATTTAGTCTTTTATTTTCATATAGTACAAGAATTTAGGATTTCAAATAGAAGTATCGTAGGAAAAAACTGTTATTCATTTTTCCGTCTGCCCTTCAAGTGTATTGGTCAAGTTTCATGTGCAGTTAGTAAGTTATTGTAAGTCTGCTATTAATCAGGGCAGTATTTGTGGATGTAGTTTAAAAAAAAAGTATATTTTTGTCTGTGTCAGAAATGTTATATTAAGACTATATTCAACAAAGCAGATAGGAAGCATAATATAGATATATATGTTTTAACTTCATTTGTATTGTATTCAATAGTGTCCATGCATTTTAGGAAAATACTGTCTGGTTTTGGGTCTGTTTTGTCCATCTATTAAAAATAAAGACGTTTATTTTATTATCACTCAGCATCACCTGATGTTCTGTCTCACAAGCACAGCCCCACAGAGATGAGGTGGGCCTGGCGAAGTGGGATTGCCTCACCCGGGCAATCAGCGTGGTCACAATGGCTCCAGTCCTACCCCAAAACCTGGCTCCCCTGTTGGAAATAGAGCTCTCACTTCAGTTATCTCCTCCTTGTCTTCACGGTCACAAAGATGAGTAGAAGCCCCTGAGCTGCAGGATAACCTACATCCAGTAGGATTCCCTCCTGCAGACCCCTTGCCAAGGACTTTTTACTTGGGGGTGTCATATTGTGACAGGGGCTGTGAGTTTGACAAGGAGTACAAAATACACTATGGGAGCAGGAACTCCCACACCTGGGGATTGCAGCTGTGATCCATCCTCTGTGTGAGCCCACTGGAGCAAGGGTCTGATAGCTTTTCCCTTTGTAGAGGGACATGAAGTCATCCTGGGCATTGAATGTGTTATAAATATAATTATTTAGAAATACAAAAATTAGCAGATTGAAAACTAAATCTGTGCTTTTGTACTCCTATTAAGAGCTTGATCATCACAGGAAAGATACAAATGGGTGGCTTTCCAAATGCTAATGGCCTTGCCAAATAATGGCACACGCCAAATGTGCAGAGTACTTATTCCCCAAATGCTTTGAAAAAATACAGGAACAATACTGTCCGCTCATGGATGGGGAAAATAAGGCACACTGGTTTGTTTTCCAGGGCACTGAGGTGTTCCCTTATGGAATAAGCACAGTCTGAGGTTTTCATAGTGTCAAATAGTGTAGATATTTCCCTGAGGCCGTAATGCTCTGGTCTCTTTTGCAATTAGTAGTTTGATTCCCTCCTGCATCTTTGAAGCATGCTTTAAGACAAGACCCCTAATATCTTGTAGTTTGTAACTCATAAAAAAAAAGCAAGTCCATAATCCTACAGATTCAAAAAAAGAAGAAAAAGCAGTAAGCAATGTTGCCCTGATGATTGCAGTAGAAGCATTAATGAACAGTTTCGCCACATTACATGATAGATAAAATGCCATGTGCAGGTCAGCTCTGGCCAAAAACACAGCAAAACCCCGCCTAGAAAACTCTCCTTAGGGACTTTGGGGCTTTTAACTGTCACTGTATACCGAAAATGGCGAGTAACGACACAATCCAAGTTCAGGAAGAAAGTGGTTATTCAATTAATTATAATTCGATTTATATAACTTGATTCCCAAAAATGACAAGAGTTTATTGGATCTTGGATCAGCCACCCCTTGTCCCACTGGCCAAAGCTCACAACACCTACTTCAAAATATTATGTCACTGTGTACCATAACAGCTCTGAAAAACAGATCCCAGGTGCACAGATAAAAACCCAGTTTACAAAAAACCCATAGCAGTGTTTATCATAGCTTTCATGAGAGACACAGAGCTCTCACAGAATGCTGCAGAAAGCTGAAAAATTTCTCTACCAAAGCTTTTCAGCGTCTACTTTTAACCTTTAGGAAGCATTCCCGGAAAGAGCATAATTCCCAGGGGTGAGTTTGCACCTGACTGTCTGGAGCACTGACCTTCAGCAACCAAGACTAGAAAAACAGATAAAGAAAAACATCCATCTAGGTTGGAGGGGACATGTTGTAACTGAGAGAGACATACCCTATCTGCATAACTGGTGTTAATAGATAAAAGCTAAAGTCAATGTAAATGAGGCTGTAGTCAGATATAAGGCTATGGAGAATAAAATAGCGGACAGCATGGGAAAAAAAAGAAATTCCACTTCTGTGGGTGGAAGAATTGATCAGGTTGGCTATATTCAATTGACTTAGGAAACACTGTGAGGTCAAAAGGAAACAATGAAGTTGTTTGTGGACTAATGCAGGAAACGTGGGTAATGAGATGGAAAAACAAGAACTGGAAGCAAAATGTGGAAACCTCTCATGCAGAGCAGAGGAATGACGATAGAATGGTTCTCAAGATGGAAAAGGATTTGAAAAGACCATTTTCTGAGGTTATATAGGCCTAAAGAATTTAACGTGAATGTGGAAAAACACACATTAGTATTTTTAGTGAAAGAAATCCTACTTCAAACTGTATGATCCTGTAAACATTTGAAATCTGAGAGAAACTGGGAAAGACTCTTGCAGTGCCCAAAAATTAGCAGTTTTAGTCCTGTGGGTAATAGATTTCTGCCTCAAACAGTCAAAGCACAAAAAAACAGTGGTGATATTTCAACTTTGTACTTAGTGCATAAATACATCATTGAAAAATATCTGGTGGTAGAAAATCACTTTGTATTGGAAGCTAAGAGTGATAAGATTATCTTTATATACAAAGAGCAAAATGAGTGGAGATATTTATGATGAAAATCTATGAAGAGACAATATTAATTATTACAAATATATTAATTAAAAGACATATGAGTATAAAATACCATAGAATAGATTTACAATGGGAATTAGAAGCAAATTCCTTATCATATGATTGAATTTCTGAAATAATTGGGATATTGTAGACACCAGGCAGAAGTAGTATTAAAATAGATCCTGTGGATGAAATAGGGATGATGATCAGGTCCTGCATGTCACAGACCTACACCTCATGTTGCTCCTGGTCCTAATGTGCATCATTCTAGGAGTCTAAGCATACTTGAAGTAAGTTTGAGTGGCATTCTTCAGTGTATAATGGCACTTAGCCACTTGTTAATTCTTCCAAGTAAGAGTTTTCTGCGGTTAAAATTCACTTATTTTGAAACGGAAAAGGTCATTTTTTTGCCAAGCTAATGAATTTCACTGCAAGCAAAAGGAATTTAATATATCCTGCCAATTTGCTAATGGAATAGAATTATTATCTATGTATTAATAACAGAGATTAGAATGCTGAACTGCACTTTGTGTTATTCAGCAGTTCACATCCATCAAAACATTGGGCACAATTTTCAAAAAGACTTAAAGGGAAAGATGCTCCCGAAACTTATGTGTCACAGAGGGCATGCCATTCAAGGCATGGGGCAGCTCCAATTATCTGGCTTCTTGTGGTTTCAGCATGATTAGACAAAACACAGATTATCTTTGATCAATGCTATTTTGACAACAGAGATACCCCCTTTATGTTACGCCACTATCCACTGCACAGCCATGCCTTTGTACGGCTTGTCTTCCTGTGAGGCTGGGCAGGAGCATGGCCGTGGTGAGAGGAATGAAGAGATGCCTGCTGCCCACCAGCCTCTAGGTCTTTTCACTGTCTCTCCATCCTTGGTAATTGCATTGTTCTGGTCTGTGGTCAAGCACAGTGAGTAAATCTGTCCTCAGCACCACATGAGTTGTCTGGGTATGAACTTGCATATAGCCTACCAATAGTCAATCAAAAATGGGAGAGAGCCATCTTTAAAAACCACATCATCCCACAGAATCACACTCAAAAAATATCATCAATGAAGTTCTGCTGGGTTTGATTCCATGTTATGCTGGGCAGTTCCACTTTGCTTGTGGAACTGCCCAGCATAACATGCAATTGCTCCTTTAATAATGTTAAGGTTTCCTTCTTTTACTTTTCTATATACCAGCATCTTTGAAATCTAGAGTATCTTGACTTGACTTCCTCCACAGTGTGTTCTTCTCACTCCAGTAATGATCAACAGCTACTTTTGCCAACACACAAAGTGCAAGCCTAGTTGCTCAGCATGTAAGAGGAATGTAAATAGTTAGCAATAAAAAAAATTTCTAGCCTCTAAAGATTTTTTCATATGCACAAAGATGAGGTAGAAGAAATATGACAGCAAAGTTAACTGAACACCAGATGTAATGCAGTTTCTCAGGGCTTGTGTATCAGAGAGCTATGTAAACTTTATTATTCTGTGGGACTGCTAGAAAATACCATGATCCAACAAAGCAATGAACTAATAACTTTTGCTTCATTCTTGTTTCCTGCCCAACAAGAAAGTAATATTTGAAGACATGACATTCTTTTACATCAATTAGATGTTCTGCTGGATATTGTTAAATGTACATTTTAATTATTATACACTCAAACCCATATACTAATTGTAGATTAGTGATAAACTTCAATAACTAAATGTAAGACAGCCGTCCTAAAAAGGACAACTCTAATCGTTAAGTTTTAAGGTAGGCTATTAAAATTACTTATTTCATCTGTAAAAAACTACATGAAACACCAGGCTCTGGTTTATTAAAATGGAAAAGAAAAATAACTATGGTTCCTAGTTAAGATGGCAGATTGTTTTACTCAAAATAATGCCAAGACAACTGACAATAAAAATGCAAATATCTGGAAAGTCATCTTATACAGCCTCTGAATTGTAGCCATTGGGCAGTAATGACACCTTCCTGGTATCACACATGGGAACGTGCTGTTGAGCAGGATCAGCTGAGTGGAGGCAGAAGGTGTAGAAACACCGATCGCAGGAGACAAGGAAAGGAAGATTTGGACTCAATGAGTTAAAACTCTAATTATCCAGTGATCATTTAGTGGTTGCTGACAAAGACTGATCGGTCTTCCACTGTTTAAGTTAATATGATATTTGCATAGTGTCTGATATTTGCCTATGCACTCATTACAGCAGCTATGCACGTAAGGTGTCCATGTTGAGGAACAAGCACAGTTACTGAATTTTAGGACTAAAAATCAAATTAATATTTCCCATCAGTTTAAAATCCAATTTTCTACTTTTGGTGAAGTGTTCTCAAGGAATTCACTTAATCAAAACAGCTCATAATATAATGGAAATGTCATTTTAGCAGCATAACATAATATTTGAATAAGAAAATTAACAAGTTATATTTTCATAAGGAGCTTATTTCCCTTCTTAAAAAAGGAATGATGAACCCTTCATTCCTGAACAGGACCTCTCACGGGATTTCCATGCTAACATTTTAAGGGGACCTCATTTTTAAAAAGATTCGTATGTTTGCTCCTTGAATACTAAAACAGTTTAAACTACCTCAAAGCAGGAATACAAACTTAAGAAAACCTGTATTGTACAAACAGTTCAGTCCCATGCCTGATGAACTGACTTCAACATATGTTTACCCTATCTTGCATGAATGCTTGCATCAAAATTTGGGATACTTGACACTGCCTTTTTATAACTAATTTTCATTCACGAGCAGTTTCTATTCAGATTCACTATGAGAAAAATGCATGCACCATAGCAAGGCAAAACCAGAAATGAGTTGTCTTGTAGCTCATATGTTCAGAAAGAAAGGCTTTGTCTGAGGGATTTCTTACGTCGTTCCCTTTTACTTAACCTAGTAAAGCATTTACAGCTGCACTGCTCATCCATTTCCCTCTCAACATCTCCTGTAGATTTATGTCTCCTTCCAACAACCTAAGGAATACTGCAAAGGTTTTTAATGAGTCTAGAGAAACTGTCAGCAAAGAGATTTATTTAACAACATGTTTCTAATTTAAAAATAGGGACATAAAAATGCAGAGGTCTCACAGCAATTACAGTATCTACATTCATGAGAAGAAATGTCAGAGAAAATAAGCATTTGGCAATATGACACTGAATAGCAATACCAGGACAATGCACAACATTTCCATTACTCAGTTTGATAATGAAGGCTAATGGTCCTGTCTCTGCTGTCACTGTAGGCCAGAGTAATCCTGGAAACAAACAGTGGGGATGCAGCTGAAGAGTTACAAACTATAATTGAATATTCAAAAGTAAAAGTCACATTAGTAATAGATTCTTGTTAATCACACAATGAGCCGTTTTGACAGGTGTTATCAGTGTGGAAATTCTTGTTTACAAACCCACTTGAAATGCATGGTCTGGGATGGTTTTCAGTCACACAGAACACTGTAGGGTAACAAAGGCCTGTACCAAGGCCAAAGAAAAAAGAGGGTGCTTTACTAAACAATTTATGTATAGAGACAAATCAAGTTGGGAATAATGATAGCTACTAATACCAAGCTAACTTTTGCTTCTAAATCAAGGCACTTCCAACAAATTAGGATGGGAATGGATAGATTAGATATGTTTGTCCTGCATCTCATTGCGCCTATCCTGTAACCAGCGATGGCCTGTGTACAGAGGTTCTGTAAGGAGAGGTACTAAACTTCTAGATAAGTAGCAGAGTCTTTGTAATTGACAATCATTAAGGTACCAAGAAATTGCTTTTCTAATCGCAGGTCCACCACATCATATATATGCAGCTGGAACTGAGGGTTTGTGACAAGGAGGACAACAACAGGATTCACATAAGTGGTATAATTTGGATTTCACTAGAAGATACATTAGAAGAGGCCGAAGCAGGCCTTGGAAGCATATGACCTCTTCAAAGTCTTCATACTTCTTCCGTCCCATCTTTTTCTTCCCAAGCTGTCACTAAGGGCATGAGATAATGATACGGTTTGGGTCTATTTGTTTGATTTATTTGTTCTACCATAACAAAGGTTTGCATCAGCCTGTTCTTCTGGGATTGTCTAATTTTTCATTATATAATTTCTCCTTATGAATTACGTCGTTTTTTAAAATTATTGCAAAGGTCAAATGGCTGAAGTTTCACCACACAGAATTAAAACACAAATATATAGGGAGACAATCTACGTTCTGGAGAGTTATTCCCTTACAGTCAAAGAAGAAAATATATGTAAAGCTACCAGGGATTAAATGGCAGGAGAAGGGCAAACATTCATACAAACTAGCTAGGCCCAAAACTCCTGAGGTTCAGCTGATAGTTATGCTATTAAAAATAAAATAATAAATGCAAAATTAGGCTACATGCCTTTTAAGTGTCCTGTCTTATAACCTAACATGAGTAGTGGGACCAGGAAGGGAATGTCATTGTCTTTAGTTCTAGGGACCTGGAAGGGTGGGAGATCCATCCAAAATGTCTTCTTGCATGTCTCAGACCATCTTGGGCACTTTTGCAAAATGGGTGTTTGATGCTACTGTTCTAGTTCAGGCCAGCTGGGCAAGCAGCAGAGCAGAGCTGGTGAAGATAAGAGTGTCCTCCTATCTCTCTCATGTTTCCTCGTCATAAGTCACCACGCCTCAAGTCACTGCACCTCTTTGATTTTGCTTTTCCTCAACTTGTTTATTTTATTTTGCTTTAAGGTCTCTAAGGCAACATCTCTTCCTATGTGTCTGCAATGTGCCCAAGAAGGCTTAAAGTAGTCCAGAATACCTATATGCTGTTACAGTGTAAATAATGATACAAATAAAAAATGCATCCCCAGCCTTCTGCTTCAACAGCCATTTCCCCAGTACAATACTATTAGCAAAATTAATTCAAAAGCTGGCTGTTCTTTGACTCTCATTTGTTCTGAGTAACGTCTGGCAGGTTTTCTATGACCTTGTGCATGCAATGTGGTGTTAACAATTTGACTGCAGAACTATTTCCTGTAGTAAAGGATTTATAAAACTGTCATGTTGCTGTGCAAAGACACCCTCTTCCAGTCAAACACTGTATTTGGCACAGTATTTACAGCTAAATTAGCAATTGCTAATTGGTTACAATAATGTTATTGTTTAAAGAGGCATTTCATTTCATTTCACATGAGCTGCCTACCCATTTCCAACATTCCTGCAGTTGATAGGAAAATTAGAAACACCTTGGAGGCTTATAAATTCAGTGCTCTGTCTCAATGCCTGAAATGATCCCCTCTTTAATGAAATGTGAATCCTGCAGGATTAAGAGGTAATGAACTTTGTAGTTGCTCATTTCTCCAGCCTGTTTTTAAGGTCTGCACTATGGCTTTATAATTTATTTGTGCTTTTATTATCCAAGACTCAAGGTTTTATTATGCACACCTGATCTAGATATTTGAATTCCATTGCTGGCACTTTCAGAATAAACAACTGTCTGCTCTTTCAAATGCTGAAATATCTCTTTGAAGCCAATTATTAAAGAAATCCTTGAGTAATAGCACATGCCCTAGACAGCCTGTCAAACATATACTGTCAATATCATATATTTATACTAACCCTGTGTTAGAAAACAACCATTCCTTGGATTTCATAGCACATAACTTTAATGGTAAATGAAGTTTTCTTATCTATGTAGGTAATTTTCTGAAGGGCTTTAGACTATAAGCTCTTTAAGCCAGGACTTATGTATATACTTGTCCTCTGTTCCTGGCCAAATATTTTTAAAAGACCCCAAACCCCTAACACAATACCATTTTTTGCATGGTTGACAGATTAGTTATCCAACTAGCTAAGATTTACTGTCTCCTCTTGGTAGACTTTGCTTGAGTTTTGCAGATGGATGGCAATATAATATCTAAAACACTGAAATAATTCTAAGAAAAGTACAGAGAGAGTGGTAAATTAACTGTATACATACATGTAAGTTTGTAAGTACATATACAGGGAAAGGATTTAATTAGAACAACTAGACCATATATATTAAGTCATATTTAAGAGACTCGAAGCATAGAATCTTTGAAATACATAGATTTGCAATAACAAAGCAAAAATATTTCATTCGCAGTCCTTTCATGCCATATTTCCTTTTCTTGTAGATTTTTTAAATTATCTCAAGAGCAGTGTAAGTGTACATGAAACTTCAGAGGGACCTTCACAACAACTGTCAGGAATTCCATAGTAAATGTGCTGTGTTCAAATATACACAGAATTAAAATATTTCATTTCATTGTTACAGTATCCTCTTCCTTCAAAATGATATGGATCATATGCAGATATTCTTTTTAAAGAAAAATCTCTTAAATTAAAAGCTTAGAGCAAAAAGAGTAATTATTTGTCTTCACTCTCCAAGGCCCAGCTGAAGTAGAAGCACTTCTCAAGTCAATCATTTTGTGCAGACACCAAAGTGAAATCAAGAAGCAGAGTGAAGTGTAAATCACCACCATCAATTCTGGTCTTGTTGCAGTCAAAGCCCCCAGTGCAAGGTCGCTACTGGGGGAAATGAAAAACTTTAGATGCTGAAGGTCTTGCTTCCAATAAATAAAATTCCCAGATGCATATTGGTCCCTTTGCACTTTCACATGTAATGACTGGCATATTAGATGGCTGCCACCAGCAGTCCATGAAGGATTTTGAGGGATAGTTTCGTTTCTGTGGTGCTTTTGTCTGAGCATACTGATATTAACCAGCTCTGCCAAACATCTCGGGCAGGTAAAGTTAAGCCCGTTTCTGCAAAAAAAATCAAAATCATTCTGAGCAAAACAGTGGCCACTGAAACGGCCACTGAAGTAAGGAGGGTGAGGTGTCAGCCGAAAGGCTACCTGTGACTTGCAGAGGAAAAATTTGGCCGGCTTAAGATGCTGGTTGAGAGAGTCCCTATCTTGAAGAAGCAGCAGACAACTCAGGAGGATTGCGAAGATGGCATGAAGTTATGAAGGGGGAAAATTAGAAAGGCCAACGCCCAATTAGAATTTAGTCTGGCTACTGCCAGAAAAGACGACAAAAAATGTGTCTATAAATACATCAACAACAAAAGGAGGGCTAACGAGAATCTTCCATTATTGGAACCATAGTGACAAAGGATTAGGAAATGGATGAGGTGTGTAATGCCTTCATTACCTCAGTCTTTAATAATTGTCCAGGCACCCAGCACCCTGTTCTGGGAAAAAGTGATGGGGAGTAGAATGAAGCTCCCATAATCCAAGGTGAAAGGTCAGAGACCTGATACACCACTTAGAAACACACAACCCTATGGGACCAGATGGGAGCCACACATGGATACTTAGGGAGCTGGTGGAAATTCTCACTGAGACACTTTCCCTCATATATCAGCTCTCCTGGCTAACTGGGGAGATCCCAGGTGTTTGGAAGTTGGCAAATATGTTGTCCATCTACAAGAAGGGCTGGAAGGAGGATCTGGGTAACTGCAGGCCTGTCAGCCTGACCTCAGTGCTGGGGAAGGTCATGGAGCAGATCATCTGCATCGTGTCATGCAGCACGTACAGGACAGCCAGGGGATCAGGCCCAGACAGCACAAACATGGGTTTGTCAAAGGCAGGTCCTGCTTGACCAACCTGATCTCCTCCTATGATAAAGGCACCTGCTAAGTGATGCAGAGCTACAGGCTGGGGGCAGAGTCGCTGGAAAACTGCCTGCTGGAAAACAACCTGGGGGTGCTGGTCAACAGCAGCTGAACATGAGCCAGCTGTGCCCAGGTGTCCAAGAAGGCCAATGGCATCCTGGCCTGGATCAGCAATAGTGTGGCCAGCAGGACCAGGGCAGTGATTGTCCCCCTGTACTCAGCAGTGAGGCCACACCTCAAATTCTCTGTTCAGTTCTGGTCCCTCACTGCAAGAAGGACATTGAGGGGCTGGAGTGTGTCCAGGGAAGGACAGCAAAGTTTGTGAAGAGTCTGGAGTACAAATCTTATGAGGAACAGATGTGGGAGCTGGGGTTGTTTAGCCTGGAGAAAAGGAGGCTCAGGAAGGGACATTAATACTCTCTAAAAGGAGGCTGTAGTCAGGTGAGAGTCAGTCTCCTCTCAAAAGACACACATGACAGGATGAGAGGAAATGGTTTCCAATTGCACCAGGGGAGGTTTAGATTGGACATTTGGAAAACCTCCTTCACTGAAAGCATGGCTAAGCATTGGAACAGGCTGCCCAGGGAAGTGGTGAAGGATATCGCCCCTGAAGGCATTTAAAAGACATGTAGCTGTGTCACTCGGGGACATGGTTTAGTAGTGGACTTCACACTGCCATGTTAACAGTTGGACTCTACAACCTTATGGGTCTTTTCTAAGCTGAATGATTCTATGACTCTGTGAAATAGGTCAGAAGGAACTTAATACAGCAATCTGATATTTAATGAAGATGGGATTGTATGTTTGAATAAAGCATTGAGGAAAGGTGAAGCTATGTTACAGCTCTGGAGATGTCCTGTGCTGAATGGGTAAAGAGAATGAAGGCTTTCAAGGTTAAGGGTTGTCTTGGCACAGGTGTCATATTGCCCTGTACCTTTTTTGGTCCTAGACTATAAAAGTACTGTGATGTCAGAATTTATGTAGGACAGCAAAACAGATATAAGATCACATCACATTCATATAGCTAAGTAGCAGTAAATCAGAAGAGAAAAAAACAGAGTTGTCATAGTCACTTCAGTTTTTCCCAGTCCAAAGCTGCCAGTATATTTTAAACGAGTTTTTTTTGTTTTAACAAAAGAAAACTCATCTAATGCTGCTAAAATTTTGCCATTTGGCAGGCTGGCTGATCCAAGGTACACTCAGCTATGACAGCTTCTCAGCAGACAACACAAATGACTTGTTAGCTGAAGCTGGAAGGATATTTAATATCTGGGTTTTTTCAAAGCACTAACAAGACTCTGAGACAATGCACAGATATCAGTACACAGAATAAATAAAGCAATGTATAGATCCATCCTTCTTTGCATACTCTGATATTTAGATAACTTGCACAGAGTTTAATCACAATCTGAAAAACGGCTTCTGAGTGAGTCTAAATTAAACATAGAACAATATGAACAGAAAAGCTCAGTTTCAAAAGACTTATTTGTTATGGAGAATGGAACAGAATGATTCATCAGCTCACCACAGACAGAGCTGCAAAAGTGAGATGTTGGAATGCTCAGCGAAGGAGACACTCTGAAACACAACTGCAGAACTACAAAATATGGTATGGAGAACGTGTGGTATCAGGAATTCAGTGATTAGATGAGGGCCGCCATGTTGCATTAAAAAAAAAATGTTATTATTTGTAGCATACATTTACTGCAGCTTAGTTTTCCCCATCAGTGAATGGCACTAGAGGTAGCTTCCTACAGTCCTGTAGGGACCAAAGGCAAGCTGCCTAAAACTTTGACATGGCCATTTTAAGGTTAGGTAGATGCTTCACTCACATTCAGGATAGTTGCACTCTCACAACCTTCTTTAATAGAGGTCCCTGCATCTGTGTCTTCTGGAGATCTACTAGCCTGGATATATTGCTCACTTTAAACAGCTGCTCTGCTCCAAGTCTGTGGCAGGAAGCTTTCAAATCTTTTTTTTTTTTTTTTTTTTTTTTTTTTTTTTTTTTTTGTGCTTTTAAATCCCTTAACATAAAAAAGACCTGGACATACACTCTACTATTAATAATAGGAAGATGGATTGTTTCTTGTATAAAGTTGTCTTTTTTTAATTTTTTAAGTTAGCTTTCTGTCTGTGTTTCTTAGAAAAATGTGTGTTCTCTGGATGAAAATATCACCTGATACAGGAGACTGCCCTAATTAGGCAGTTTAATTATTAGAATGCAATATCATGACACAATATACTTGGCATTTATAAGCCTTGTGCACCAGTTTTAAATGATGGCAGACTTGTGTCCAGAACGTCTATTGCAGCCAAAAGTTATTTTGGTTTTCTCCTAAAAAGCATCTTGCCAAATACTTGTGTTGCTGGCATTTTCCAATGTGGTTTGTTTCTGATTTTGGTTATTTTATTCTCATGAGTCCAATTTTCTAAGCCACTCTCCATCCGTCCTTACAGCTGCTCCTCATGGGTGATCTGCACAGGCAAACATTGGCCTCGACATGCCATCAGCTTGCAAGAAAATTTCCCAAGTGGACAATTGAAAGTGCAAGTGTGTTAAAGCAAATAAACTGTCAAGCAACCAAAAGTGGTTATATTGTTAAAAGTTCCGGAACTATATGTTTGGTTTCCAAAGCTGATTGGATAACTGACATTAACCATCCTTGGGAAGATACTTGTGTTATAATTCCGAAGCATTGATACTATGCTGATAGCTGAGTGACGACATTGCAATAAATTTTTTGCAGGTACAGACTTTAAATACAGAATGGCAAACAGACAAATGTCCCTGAGGGGCTTTTAAGAAGCAGAAATCTTAATGAGATCATCACTTACAAAAACTGAATACCTGCCTGGGGACAGACAATGTGAATGGTAGAGGAATCACGTGGTTATGTTTCTCTTCAAGCTTAGCATCCAGCTAAGCTCATCTTGTGTCTGCTCTTGCACAATGCAACGTGCACTGAAGCAAGACTGACCTATATGGGTTATATTAACCCAAGGTGATATTTTGTTGCCTAGTCATTCTTGTAAAGGATGAGAATGAACCCTCCTCAAACAAAACACATTTTCTTCTTCTTTTGCAGTTGTTTATCCTATTTAGTCTTTAACTGCAAGTATGGCTTTTAGAAATCTTAAGTGCTTCTGCAGGAGCTAAGCAAGTGGGTAATGTTTGCTTCGTAACATTTAATCATGCCTGGTCAGAAATACAACGTCCACTAAAACACTGACTTTTATCACCTCTCAAAACCTATAAATGCAGAATACTGTCATTTTGGAGTTGAGTCTTCATCAAAATCAGATTATTCTTCTCTTAGTGGCTTCTGGGAAGTATTTATAAGCCCTTACACATATAAAACTAAAAATATGCATGTGTGTCTCTCTGTTAAACTACTAAGTGTCTGTGACAAAAACTGTTTTAATCTGGAATATCTCGGGTGTCCTCCAGTCTTCCTTACAAATCTGTTTGTCTTCACAAATGGGATATGTTTCATAGCTTTTTCTGTGAGCATCGAGCTAAATCTTTCAAGGGCTTGGATAGAAGTTCCTCCAAGGGCCAGTTTAGCCTGCATGATGTGAATTGTTTTTGTTTTCCTTTCTTTTTAATTTCTGCTCTGCTATCCAGGGACTCAATAAGTCACTTTCTCTATGAGATGTTCAGGACGGTGCAGTCAAAACTGAGATGTGAGGGAAGGAATCTTTTTTCCTAGTAAATAGACTCAGGAAAGGGAAGGCTGTCTCCTAGAGAAGGCAGGTGATGGTCTTATGACTTCAATGCAAAATCCCAACTGTGTTCAGCTCTAAGCCAGGCCAAAAAAAGGGGATTCACCCTTGTCCAAGCAGCTATGCACTAAGGAAAGAAATGTGACTGCACAGAACATGTCTTGGAGAAACCTCTTCTGGCTAGCAGCATGGTAAAACTTCAGCCTAGGTGTATGCCTGGCTCTTTTCCTTCTTCAGCATCACTTACCTGTGGGTAGCAGGAAAACCAGGACAGACACTCAGCTCAGGATTCAGAAACCAAAATCCTTTTCGTTTTCATGCTACACATTCTGCTGCTGTCTACTGGCCTCTTATCACAGTAAAGTCCTACTTAGGCATCTCACCCCTGCTCAGCCTCCGTGTGTGATACCTACCCTCCCTGGGGGCTGACATCAGCCAAAAAACCAAGTGTCTCGTCTCCTGGTTAAATCACCATACAGTCACCATCCTACAGACACTTCAGGCATCTAGGAGCAAACAGATGGCCACTGGCTACCCAGCTTCGTGCTGGCTGCTGCAGGAGCACTCTAGGCATGGCTAGGCTAGAGCTCAAAACTATGGTCAGGTGTCCTGCAGAGACATAAGCGGTCTGGGGTTTTCACAACATTGTTGTAAGGTTATATGGTGCAATTTTAAATTGGACTCTATCTACCAGAAGAATCTGCTGATCACAATAGAGAGAACAGAAAAAGATACATGGGACAGAGCAATCTACCAAATGGGCACGTGAACACCACTGTAGGCACAAATATGCAGTTCAGAGGAAAAAAAAAAACCAAAACCAAAAACAAAAACAAAAACAAAAACAAAAGAATACAAGTATTGTTTTATGTTAGTGCTGTGGTCTGTTTCTCCAGCTGCTTTCTTCGTGATTCCTTGGATTTACAGCAATGTTGCATGTAGCCTTTTTTTATTTTTTTACCTTCCATCTTTCCTATTCTCTTAGCCTTCAAACTCCTTTTACAGTTTCAATTATGTGCTCCAGCTGGAGACCCGAACTATCAATGACTAACAACCATGGGAGCTGATTTCACATAAACTAGGCAGAAGTCCAGCATGGGACTCAGCAGCAGACATTCTGCCAGAGTTCATGACCTGCAGGAGCTCACCATGGCTCCACTGCTTGTACCTACAGCACTCCAATTATTACGGGGCTGAAGGCTGTACTCCAGGACAGGACAAATCAGCTGAAGCTTGTCTCCCTTCATCCTACTTAGAGCTAAATGGAATAAACCAGCAGAGCCAGAGTAAATGAGCCATGGCAAAACTGATCTTAACCTCCACCCCCCTGATTTGGCAGCCAGGCACTAGGGCAGGAGACAAGATAATTCCAGTCAGCTCCAGCGGGCTCTGTAATGCAATTTGACAAATCAAATAGATAGCTTTTATTAACGTAACTAAATGACTTATTGCAAATGGGAGATGTGGACATTGATCTGTCTTCATATATGCATTCTGCTTTGGGGGAGGGGAGATGGCCTTTAAATTCAAGCTGCTGCTGCCTGAGGTAGGAACTCACTGTAATGAATCTGTTCTGCAGTTTCCGTATCCCCAAATTGCCCATTTAACACCAATACCAATAAAGATAAAAGGGAAATACAGAGGAGTACTATGCAATGCAGAGCTATCAGTGTTCATAATCAGACATACAAGTGACTGTTCAGGGCAAGATTTTCCTAAATATGAATGTGTGCTTTGATTTTCTGGTGATGGAAAGGGACTAACAAGGCTTGTTGAAGACTACGATACCAATGCAAGACAAGGATCCCCTGACTACATTCCTTAATAGTAACTCTTCCTACAAAAACTGCTTAAATAATGCATTTCACAGCACATATGGTGCAAATACACAGATAACTTCCTCAATGAAATCATCCAAGTCTAGGTCTGTCAAATCAGGTGAATAAATTCAGAACCTAAAGAAACATTAATATTCCTGCCCTATTATCAGGACTGTGATGCAAGAACATCCATGGGAAACACCTGGGTATTTGATTTGAAACAGTTGATTTGAACTTTCTTATAACTTCACATTCTCAAAAGTTAGCTCTGAGAAAGCTAGAGGGTGATTTGTGTTCTTCCTCTGCTCTCTTGTCTGTACCCAGAGTTAAAATCCCACTGTGGAGATGCCAAGCATACCTATGCTGGCTGAAGCATAGCATGGAAGACCTCCCAGTACTGGAAAAAAAAGCAAAACAGTATAAGCAGAGCAAAGACTGATTTAGCATGCTGTAGAGGAAGTCTTCTTGGAACCATTTAATGTGATGAACTTCTGGGAAAGAAGATTAAGAAACTCTTGGCTTCATATAGATATCAGTTTCAAGACAGCAGCATTTTTGTTGAGCCACTGAGCTGAACATGTCAGATTCTCTCAAATGGTTCAGCTCGAATGATTCAGCTTTCTACATACTGCAAACTGGGGATGTATTTCCCTTTGTCACCATCCAGTAAAACACTCTCCCTATTCAGGTGTGCAAAAATATTTGGGTTTGGAGTTTTTTTAGGTTTTTTTATTCTTACTGAAACAGAGAGTTATGGTTTGGTTTGGTTTGGTTTTATTTCGTTAATTTGGCTAACAGTGAGTGGTTGATTTAAAGTACTTCTAGAAATTTTTATCGTATTTATTCAAGGTTTTTTTTAAACCATTCTCCTAACATCATAGTGAAAGAGTGTTAATGGAAACTTAAAGTATGCCATGTAAACAAAATCCATTTCTCACAAGTATTAGGGAAAAAGTGTGACTGGGATTGCAATAATAGCTTAGATTTCTTTTACTAAAGGTGTTTGATTTGAAGGTATCTAATGCATCAGCTCATTGTCACAAGGAATACTATCTATACACCAGAACAGAAATCCACATTTCCACCAGTTTTGGAAGTTCTGGACAACAAGGCTTCACCTAGAGGTCTTCCACCTTTTTACCAATGCCAGTGGCCCCCTTTTAAAGACAGAAATCCTGGCTGCAAAGACAGGGAACATCACAGCTATCACAAAAGCAAATCCTCCCCCAAAGAGACCCTTAGTACTACAAAGTCTCCATCGGCCTGCAGGTTTCAAATGATTTCAGTAGGAAGTTGTGCAAAAAGCGTAAGTAGCAGGTAAGGCTCTGAGAAGAAAGCATTCGTTTCCCTCTCTTTTTTTCTGCCTTTCATTGGAAGGGTATTACAAGGAGCACTAAAATACAGACTTTTCAGTATTATAGTGGGAGAGAAGTAACAGCTCTCAAAGTGGGTCTGGGAAACAAACCTGAGGGTTGTCCTTCTTCCCCTGTTTTGCATTTCTGATACAGGGAAAACAGTTCTGTCACCTAGGCAAAGGTGCACTCTCCCAATTTTCAGAGATATGCAAGCATTACTTTGCAATTTCAGCTGTTTTTTTCCAGAATGAGTTCTTGATATCTGTTTACTGATCCAATATACCATGATATAATACACCAGAGACCTTGGATTACTTCTGACTTCATCTCTGCTTTATGTTCTATAAAGATGCCTGCTCCCTCAACAGCCAGTGCTTACAGACCTTCCTAAAATATTGCTGGGCAAATTGCACAGCCTCCAAAATTTAATTAACTGTTCAAGTCAGCATATCTCAAATTAGTTTCTAAAAGGGACCTGGGGCAAACACTGAAGCAGATGAATGGCAGTGTTGCTTACTGCAGTAAGTCATCAGTGTGTTCAGCTCAGGCGATCCCAGATCAGGCTGACGCTACAGTACAAATTCACTATTTCTAGGAGGGATATGAAGGAAAAATAAGAAAAAGAATGTGATACTCAAGCACTATTACTGTTTGTTGTGGAAATAGAAATAAAACTATGGATCCATCCTCTTCCATCATGCTTTCCTTTTGGAGACCTGCCATTTTAGGCACAGAGGCTCTTGGGGTATCTTCATGTCCCAGAAAAACGCTGAGCAACTATTGAGCAAGATCACAGAAAGAGGGGTCCCAGCAGCACTCATTCTAAAACATAAGAGATGGAATTTTCTAGAGCTGGCTTTGAGTAAGAAATCCAAGAGAACACTAACAGCATATAGATCTTTTTGTATTCCCGAGTGCTGAAAGATCAAGCAAGCAGTAAGGCTTTGTCTGAATTGGCATCTGAGTAAAGAGAATTAGGTGCTGTCTGCTTTGAGCTTTGTCTAATACAAGAGCACAAAAGAGTGAAAGCATAGGTAAACTGGATCTGCAAGACTTTAGATGCCTCTCTGATCTGTGGTGACAGAAGATTATTTCCTAGAACATTTACAGTGTCTTATGGCAGTGAATCATTTGTTTTTCCTTGTGTTACTGAGTTTAATAAAAGAGTTCTGATCCTATGCTGCATGATGTGGGTGGATGTTTTTTTCCCCTCACAGCACAAATATTACTTCAGCAATAAATTGCATGGGAGACAGTAGTTTTGATGACCTGTTTACTTGGAAAAATGCAAAAAGTAACACCTAATGCCAGTCAGACTGAAAGAGCGAAAGGAATTGCTTTGGCTTTATTGGCAATCTTTATTGCTCAAAGCATGAGAATCTGGGAGAGGACAGAAGCAATAATCTGTATTTTCATTGGTTTACAGGTTCCCTTGGGATGAAAGTATGCACATGTATTTTCGGTGAAAATCCAGGGCTGAGCTCACTGCTGCGCCTAGGGAGGCAGCATCTGGATAGCTTTATTCCACCGTGTTCTTTCCCTTGCTCACTTTTTCCCTCTGTAAATAGCACTTACCATAAAAGTTTTCCACTTTCATTTGTATTTTTGTTTTATTTTTTACTATGTATCACTAATAGTTTAATAAGGCATTAAAGCATATTACTCTTAATATTTAAGCCTCTGGTCCGGTCTTACCTGATGGGCTTGGGAACTCTTCCAAGTATCTGTACTCTGCTGCCCATGCCCTCATTGAGTCCTGAGTATCTGTAAAAGCAAGGCTCAGGCACATAATCGTCCTGCCCTCCTCTGTGCACGGTTTCCACAGAGAGAAAAGCAAATTGCTCAGGATAGACAAGTGCCACGACATACCCTTGTAGTCACACTCCAGGTGGCTGAGGACCCCGTACTCTGGGATGTACTTCAGCACATAGCCACCACTCAGTCATGGTGAGAAAAAGGATGTGTTCATTGGCTTTAATACAAACAGCACATCCTTAAACAACCTGTCCTTTGAAGTGTGGGGGATTTGTTTTCCTTAAGAACCTGTAGCCATTTTACATCCACCCAAAGCTTTTGGAGGGTCAGCTGGTGATGTGCCAGGCCTTCTATTTGCTTTGAATCATTTCTTCTTACTCAACTGGAAATGCCAAGTATGTTCAGTACCTCTCTGACTCTCAGATCTTAGCAAAACCACTCT
This sequence comes from Struthidea cinerea, assembly GCA_013397865.1. NCBI lineage: Eukaryota > Metazoa > Chordata > Aves > Passeriformes > Corcoracidae > Struthidea > Struthidea cinerea. The sequence continues at coordinate 1,466,927 of VZTI01002192.1, read as the reverse complement.
GAGCAGACTAAAGGATAAAAGAACATTGCACTTGTTTGGCTTGTCCCCCTGCCAGCTGTGTCTCCTTGACCATCGTAATCACAAGTTTCACTCCATGCCAGAGCTACCTTGTAGCTTTCCAACCAGTCAAGCAGTGTAGTGGGCAGCAAAGCATTGGTGTATTGCTGTCCAAACTAGTGGGATCCAGCTGGAATCCAAGGTTACCAATACAAGATGTGTTTTCTACCACAAAAAGAAAAAAAAGGCCTAATACATTCTAATATGTTCACTAATTGGTTTAAGAGTTTGTGAGTTTCACACAGAAATATAAAAAACCTCACACATCTGCTGGGCAAATATCCTTCTAGATATCTGGAAGTCTGCCCACTTAAAATTATTTTCATGGAGATTTGAAGATGTGATTTGGGCCTAGCGATCCTGAGGGGCTCTGGTTTCTGTTAGGCACATCAAACCTGACAGGGACAGTATTTCACCACAGCACAGAACCTGTCAGCAGAAGATGACAGTGTCTCTATGAGATGTCATGCACAATTTTTGCAATTAAATAGGCCCAAGTCTATTTAGAAGTATAAAGGGCTCTTCAAAGAATGCAAGTCTCTTGTCCCCATTGCGTGTCCTGCAGAAGAGAAAGCACTTGAGGGGGAAGAGAGCAGTCTGAGGTTTGGGTCTCTGTGGCACAGAGTTCCAGAGAGACTCTGTATAGACGAAGAGAGCAGCTTAGAAAAGCTGTTATTTTCCATTGTGAAGCAGAAAAAAGCAACCCAGAGGCTGTTTCAATGTGAGAGAAATCAGCATAGCTTCTGTACTGTTATAATCTGAATGCTGCCGTGGGAGACTTAGGGTCGGTGTGAGATCACATTGAAGCAGAGCCAGCAGAGAGGAGTATCCCAGTAACTCACCCTAGATAACCATGAAAATTATGGATGCTGCACTGACCACAACATGTTTCCAAAGAATAGTTGTGTGACTACAGCAGGCGCTTTTTTTGCCTCAGGTGTCAAAGAGCAACACAATTAGCTCCAAGGAAAGCAGTCACCCCTTGGTGCAGCTCCACTGGGTGAAATACCTGGAAAAAATGAGCAACGGAAGTGTTGCTCTTCTCTTTACTTACATTTCTATGCTTACATTTATGTTTGTCAAATGGTCACAAGCTAAGAGAGCCTTAAAATGCTTTCGTGTTTGTACCAAATAAATAAACAGAATTATATTCTTGGGCAAAATTTTTCCACTCATCTACCTTCCAAACTGTTGGCATTACTCCCAAGGAGGAGTCTAGACATAGGTCTGGAAATAGCCCTTCATTTGTACTATATTGCTGCAAATATGAGGTCATCTTCATGTATTCAGAGCTCTAACAAAGCTTCACCAACTTTGAATAAGCCTATTTTGAACAATGTGATGGTATGTAGAGATATTTCAGATAGTCTAAACAAATATGTATGACAACAGAAGCAATGCAGGTGTACCTTCAGAGTCATAGCCTAAGCTAACTAAAGCTGTTGCTGGGGTAAGGCTGCTTTCAGCAGTCCTGCTACCTCTAAATCAAACATCCCTCTGTTATCCCTAGAGATAATCCAAGTGCTGTTACCCAAGAAGCAAGACTAGGCAGGGGACGAGGACCCATGGAAGAAACAGCGGGATGGAGCAGCCCAGACGGTCGAGTGGAGCAGTAGACCTTGCACACATGCAGCAGGCAAAAATAAATCTCATGAGATCTCCAAGTGTTTCTCTGCAATACTGAGACATAAGAGGCAGACATACCAGTCAGGTCATAACACCACAGAATCATAGAATGGCTTGGGTTGGCAGGGATATTTAAAGGCCATCTAATCCAAACCAGTGCAGAAAGCAGGTACATCTTCAATCAGGTTGCTGAAAGTCTCATCCAGTCTGACCTTGAACGTTGCCAGGAATGGGGCAACCACCACCTCTGTGGGCAACCTGTTCAAGGGTTTCACCATCCCTCATCCTAAAAAATTTCTTCCTTATATCTAGTTCCTTGGATTTCTTTGAAATCTAGTTGAGGAAGAGGCTGTTTCAACAAGCTGAGGGTTAACCTCAACTCACTAAAGCTCATCTCACAAAGGCTGGAATTCTAAGTGTTATTGTCTCTCTGATTCATTCTGTTGGACACAATAATCATTCATTACACTGACATAGTGCAACCACCTCAGCATCATCAGCTCAGAGTAAAAACCCTGAAGGGTGGAAACATTAAAGTATAAACATCAGCCCTTATAAAGAGAACATTATGATAAAACTCAATGCTTAAAGTAGAGCAAATGTATTTGAGAATATAGAAAGATTCAACTACGATCAGTCAGTCAGTGGGAATATTTATACTGGGACAAGGGCACTTCGATGGACTATGGCTGCTACCACGCTCACGTGGTATCTGCAGTTCATCACACTAAATTAATTTACAGACCTCATGGACAGCACCATTGCCATGGACACACACAGCTGAGTGAAAGGAATACAAATCTGAGGGGGTCCAACAAGTGCTTCAAACAGATACTCTTCTAAAACACAACAAATAGGGCACAACGAGAGTCTAAGTAATCTTAGATATGTTGTTCCTTGGACTGATTTCCTATTACTGGGTCCACTCTAGAATGTATGAGAGGATGAATGAAAGGAAAAGGGATTAGTTTATAAAGACCGTGCTAGCAACTCGTTTCCAGACTCCTTAATATAATGAGGTGCCAACTACCAGGCTTTCACATCATCCTATCTTGTTACCACCCGGGTTTAAACTTCTGAACCATGAAGTAGCCTGCATTCATTTCAACCACTCACTTCAACACAAGCAGGTATTTCACAATTCCTTTTGGCATGTGCACTTCTCAGAATGCTAGGATTAACTTCAATGTCAGTGTACAAAAGCCAGATGCTTTTCCAAAAGCCTATGTGAGCCACCTTTACTGAAATGGCATATATGTGCATCCCATAGCTCTGTCAGGTTGAGCAGAAGGGATTAAATACACTCGTTTGATAACATCCATCCAGCCAATATAATAATGCCTTCTATAATGCTGTAGTACAAAGCTCCCGAATTACTTCAGAATTCACAGTCACAACTCACAAGGGGAAAATGCATAAAAATATTTTACCTTTGGCTCTTGCAGTCTGCTTTCCATTTGCTTTACACTAAGGTTTATACCCTTGTTTATAAAGAACTATGTACATGTATCTTTGCAATAAATAATCTAATCCAACACACAACACCAACATACGACACTATCATATTGTGGAGAATACAGTATTTCTAAAGATTATCCTGCTAAAATTCAGGTTTCTGTGCAGTCATAATGGTGAAAATATTTCATAAACAAATATGTGTCTCCCAAATATTCATGAGGCAATCTTTCATCCTTAGTATCAAACACATCAGAGATACAGCTGGGATTTTCCTTGAACATAAAGATGTCTAAGATTTCTTGCATTCATCTTACAGGGCTATTTTTCATATTTAGTGATTTACCCCATTTCCAACTAGCAAATTGTCTCTCATGCCATCTTATCTGAAGGTCAAACATTAAAAAAAAAAAAAGATATTTAATCCTGATAACATGTAAGTATTTGCAGATAATTATTACACTTCTCCAGGTCCCAGCATTATTTTCCAAGCTACCAACGTTTAACTCTCTGTCTTTCCCTCAAAATCAGTACTTCTTGTCCACAACTAGAAGCTTCAATTCTGCTAAAATACTACTCTTGGCATTTCAATCCAAAATGCTAATGTTATCACTAGTTATAGAAATAAGGAATTTATTCATATTCCATTCATAATCAAAATACAATTTCATATTATATCATATTCTCACTTGTCGTAAAACCACGGGACTTCATCAATTCAGACCTAGCAAGTACCACTATAGTTGCTCTACTTTATTGTTAAAAGAAATGTGGCACCTCTTGCATATTCTAGATTGCAAGAAGGACAATACAGTTCTGGTTTTTGTGTCTAGTACCATTAACATGAATAAATCTGATCATACGTAGAAAACAAATTATTAAAGTTTATTTCTTAAAAGTAAAAAAAATCAATTATGTGGTTTCATATATAGTTTTTTGTATATATATATATATTTATTTATACATGCACACACATGCATGTATGCCCTGTAATTTTCCTCTGTGTGAATAATTCACTCCACGCTGATCAGCAGGCTTTTGTGCTCCAGTAGCAACAGCTCCTGTCATTAAGATTTAAGTTGCATGGGGCACTTGTAATGGAATTATAAAATCTATTTCTAAAAGAATGATTGATTCAATTCATTACCAGCTTTCAGTATACAATAAAAACTTTCTGAACCTTAGAAAAAAAAGTCATGAGGCAAATCCAAGTGATAATAAATCACCTGTATAAATATTAACAAAATGGACTTAAGACGCGAAATTCACTATGCATGGCCACAGTGAATGCTGTATAAATAAAACATATTTTATTTTTCACTAAGTAACAATTCAAGGAGTTAAAATAATTCAGTGTAGTAGAAAATGTGTAAAAGCTGGCTGTAGCAGAGTGCACAGTAAAGATCCTTATTGACTGATTAGCAATTTGTTTCTACAAACACTGCACAGCAGTTGCCCTACTTTGCAGCAGGCTATTAGAGCCTAATGAAAAATGTGCATTTTCGCTAGAGTTAATGGTCTTGAACAGAAGCCCTATGCTTCTACGAGGCTTTATTCTGTACTTAAGTTATGGATTCATGCCTGTCATTACAGCTATTGTCCCTTGTTTGTACAATATACGCACACTACACAGTTTTGTATTAACGGTGTGGCTCCAGCGAACATGAGGAGCAAAACCCGTCACTCTCAGATGGAGAAGGCACTGTCCTGTGAGAACAAGCAGCAAGACTGTCAGCAGATGGGCTGATGCCTGAAGAGCAAATTTAGCTGGGTGCTTCCTGCTTTTGACATTTCAGGCTCTCACTTAAAACTTCAGCACGGGGAGTGGTCTGCTGTACATGGCAGCTGAAGTTATAAGGAATAGAACTGTAGATGAAGTTCTGGATTAATTAGAGACCAGGGCACTGGCTGGGGATTCCACTGCCCGGGAGAGCACAGAGCTGTGCAAGGTGCGGGCACCACAGCAGGGAGAACAGGGCAGTGTCACAGGGCAGCCTCTCTGCTGTCACTGGCCATGGAGCACAGGGTGCCAGCACAGCCAACAGCCAGCCCTGTTGTACAAATCCACAGCAGCAAAAAGCCAAGGATAATATAAATGGGCAAGCAAAATAAAAGAGGTACTATTTTACTTTTTAACAGGTGATAACAGGAGCTTTCCCCTTCCCACTCCGGGGATAGAGTTGAGAACAGGAGCCACAAAAAGGTTAAAATCATGGCTTGAGATAAAAACAATTTCATGGAAACAGCAATGAGATAAGAAAAATGAGCAGAAACAGGAACAGTATTAGTAAAAAAAGGTATAAGACAAAGAAATTATTTACATGGGAAGTAAAACAGTACTGGACCGTTTTGCCTACCATGTTTTTTCCCTCGACTGGAAAGGAGAGAGTCCCTTACTCCCATTCCTGGCTCCCTTACTCCTGCTCCTGACAAGTGACATGACATGGTATTGAATAAAATTAGCACCTGGCCATGGTCCCCCCCCAGCTCTGTAAAAAATTAACTCTCTCCTGGCCGAAACCAGGACAATCATTCATTGCCTATTTCTAGTTATGCCTTAGTAAACATACATTGGGCTGATTACTTTTTTGTGGAGCTGCATGTTTTATCTCATGTTATTTCACATCTAATTTGAGGCTAGGTGGCTCCAGAGTAAACTTTGTGTTTACGTGAGTATGTGGATACATATAGATGTTGTGTACACATGTTATACGGTTTGTGATTGCAGCCAGTTATTTACCTGATCTGGTTTCATGTGCATTGGAGACAGTGTTCACAGACATCTTTGGTCTACATACATGTATTCATGGCTGACTGTGAGATTTGCTTTTATTTTCCTTCTGCTTTCTTTACTGCAATATCTAGTTCTTATTCAGTTCTGGTTCATAGTTAAAGTGGAATTCCCAGAAACTATTATCTTAAATAATAAAAGAACTGTTTGTTTTCCTCCATTTCTTCTTTTTGATCATCCTTAGGGATGATTTTGGGACTGTTCTTTTTTTTCTTGTCCTCTGTTTATTCATTTTGCTATCCATTTCTTCAACTGAAACAGGGCTTGTGATGATAATGATGGTAACAACAGCAGAATTGAATGTGGTGATTTTTTTGTGCTCTTAAGATTTTTCTTCCTGCAAAAAATTGCTATTGATTATTCATCAAGTTATCTGCTGCAACCCATTATTTATATCCACTCCAGCTCAGACTTCTGGGAGAGAATTACATGGCTGATGATGTGAACAAGTGCACTGTATATAGAATGTAGTTTTTTGATTGCTAAACTTCCAATAATAAAATCTGTTATTAACTTCTTAATTCTTGTGGGTTTTGCTAAGAATGAAAAACTTATAAAGTTATTCGCAATTAAACAAATACTGTTTTCTTAAAATAAAAGACATATAAAAGGAAAAGCATGTTTTCACCCTGTCTGAACACACTGAGCACCTCTAACTCTAACAGTTTCATGATTACCATCACATAGATATAAGCCCATAAACACAGTCCATGTACTCTAAGTTTGCACACTACAGAACAAACATCAACACCTCTTGATACCACGTCTCCTTTAGCCCCTGTATGTGTGGAAACATCCAAAACATCCATTTAACCTAAAATTTTCTCAAGCCTCCTGAAAGTGATGAACAGTGGTGGCTGAACTGTCGTCAGATGGTTGGTAGTCCAAGGACTACTAACAAGGTGTTGAGTAGTGTGGCGTAGCAATTTTCAGTTCTCCATCAGTGGGCCACAAGTGTTTCGCAGGGTTTATAATGACTTGTTGGCCTGGGAACTTGTGCTCCAGGGCAAGGTGATTCATACTGAACACAAAAAACCTGGGGCCAAACCAGGATGCTACTGCTTTTTTCCAATTTTTATACGCTATTCATAATAAATAATATATGGCAATTTTTCCTCTGAAGCTAGGATCCCCAAAAGTCTCAAGTCTTCAGTCTTCTCATCCTGCTGCTCAGCATGTTCCCACTGCTTCAGATTCCACTCACAGCAGTAATGGCTGGATATTTTTTTCAGCAAGAGTCTATGCAAATATCATGTCTTAAAAACACACTGTAGGCAGTTCACAGACAATCACATTAACTGATAATATAAATTACATTGAGAGAACTGATTTATCCATTCTGATTAAGTATCACCTAGCACAGTGCTTCTTAATCTCTTTTAATTAGAAGGACGACAGATATTTATGAAAATTGCATAGGCCAGCTTATGCTTTGCTGTGTCTGTAGTTTTTATTTACAACAAAATGGAAATTAGATTTACATTTTAAAGGTCATAGGTTGCCTACAGGTGCTAGCTTACTTGCAGATAACCGTCCATGTATGGAAACATGTAGACCATTTTATTGGTTCAGTCATGTTGCAGACTGCCTGACAATGTCTTATACAGTTTATTAAATACCAACCTGTGGCCTTCAAAGGCATGAATAAAAAATTAGTTACTGGTTCAAATTAGTTGTGATAAGAGCACAGGCACAGAGGTCTGGCACATACCAGCAAGACTACAAGAAAGAACACATGGTTGGAATATAAAGCATGTACATAGGCACAAGCATGAGTCAACATTTAATTTGGGGATGGCAAAAATTAGGACATGATGAAGGCATGTCAGTTGTCCCTGATTTTTGGAATCAGCTATGAAGGTTCCTGATCAAATGCACATTTTTCTTGCCCACTCCCATCTCATCAGGTCGAATCTAGTCCCACCCTTGCAAAAGGGATCCTTTGGGTTGGTTGGGGAAATGCTTTGGTTTTACTCAAAAAAAACCATACAAAATTCTGGTTTTTTACTTACTCGCTTTGGGGATAAAGGCAGTAAATCTCTTCCAGGTAACACTATTCAGAGTTAGAAATATATCTAAAGCCTTAGAGGAAAATTAGGTGTTCTTCTTCTTTGCCAGCTCTCTCTTTAATGCCTGTTCAGAGTTACTTCTAAAGCTTTGCCCAAGCCACAAAGCTTAACCTATGCCTGGGGAATTCTGTATTTCAATAAGTTTTGTAACTTAAAAAGTATTACTAGAGGCCTTTTTATTTTTCTGCCTAATAATTCCCTCAAGAGAACTTGTACATCTGAAAACTTTACGTTATCTTGAACTCTGTGATTTTTATTCTTCTTGGAGGAGAATCTCTTCAGTTCTACAATACCTGTCCTTTCAGGGACATATTTTCCCTCACACTGACGATACATTAAATTTATTGGAAGCTGCACATCTCAGAGAAAACTGACATGATAAATCTGACTGTGCTGCTGCCCTTTCTGAGAATCTAGATTTTTTTTCTTATAAGCTCTATTATTTTATAAAGTGAGAGGAAGAAAAGGCTATTACTGTATTTTAACCCATTACATTTCCAGAAACTGAAATCTGGTTTCGTGCTTTCCTGAAAGAGTAAGAGTCACAGAATAATCTTCCCAGCTGGGCTAGCTTTCAGCAATGAACTTGGCTGACCTTAGAAGAAAAACAAAATTGCATTACGCCAGACAGAGTCCAGATGCCCTGCCTTTTTCCACAACAGCTCTTGTATATAGAAGCTTAAGGACATGAGGCTGTTAAAGGAAATCCTTATGGCATATGACATATGATCCTAGGTAAAACCTTAAAATACAGAGGAGCAATGAAGCCACTGCAATTTTTTTAACACAAGCATATCTTCTGCTTGGTTGATATTGCTATAGTTCATCTTAAATTGCTACCATTAATTTAGTGAATTAGTCATCAACTATTTACAGCTAGACTCAGAAGCATTTGTCATAAACATCAGAAGAGAAGAAAAATAGCTTTTCCTAATACTATTGTGTGTTTAATTTTGCCACATAATGTGTCTGAAGTCATTAGTCACTGACGTATTTCTTTTTGGAAAGGGCAAAAGATCGGTTATAGAGTTGCCCAACAAAATTATAAAGTATACATATTTCTGCTGCATAACACAAGCTGACAGTCACAACAGGAGATACTGTCTCACATCCTGAATCTCTAAATTTTATCAGAAGACCAGAAAAGTCGGCTTCCTCTAATGTGGTCCTTTTCCCTCTCTTCTGCCTTGTCTTCCTCGGGATGAACATTCCCAGGTGTCTCAGTCTCTCATCATAGAAATGATGCTCCAATCCTTTAAACCTCTTTTTGACTCTTTCATGGACTAAGAGTATGTTCATGTCTCTGTCATACTGAGACAGCACTCCAGGTGTGCTCAGACTAGTGCTAAGGGTGCCCTCCCTCACCTACTGGCCATGCTCTTCCTAAAGCAGCCCAGGGTGCCATTGACTTTCTTTGCCACAAGGGCACATTCCTCGATCACAACCAACTTCTCTGCCCTGCAGGACTTCCAGGTCCTTCTCTGCAGAGCTGGTATTTTAGGCTGTCTACTGTGCACTTTTTCCTCCACACGTACATGAAAGCCAACATAGAAAGAAGAAAAATTGCCATGGGAGGCATAGGATTCTTATAATATTCACAAATCTAGTAGGTGCTTTAAGTCACACACAGTTTTTATTCCCTTCAGTGTGGAAAAAAAAAACCCAAATAAGTGGTTTCTTGTGTATAAATTTTGTTGGGACCCAGGCTCAGCACCTCTGGGTAGAGCTGGATGGGGCTCTTTCATCTCTCAGTAAGTAATTTACAATGACGCATGAGCGGTAATTTGCTATCTTAAATAAACATATAGGTGAGTGATGACTGTGGAAACAGGGTATGCAAGTTACAGTTTGCCTGGAGGGATTTAATTTCTCCACTGAACATTCTCATTCAGCATCTGAGCTCTGCAGCCTGGTGATTAATCTTCCTGAACACCAGACTGCTTGTAACAGGTTCTGGAGGTTCCTATCTGGAGTGTGCAGCACTGCTAATTAGCAAATCCACAGAACACCTGACATGTGTGGTCCTAAATGAGCCTGATCTATTATGTATATTTATTAATGCCTCTTGCAGTCAGATACACAGAAATATTATGGGTAAATCTATTGGATGCACCTAGGAAGAATAATTAATCTTGTAAACAAGCCGGCAGAGAGTGGGGTATAAATCAAGGTATCTGCTACCTTATGTCACTTTAAGTGTAAAGGAAATTTTTGTTGTCCTTGGTTGAATGCTGTGTGATACCTTAGCAAAGCTCATCAGCAATGAGTTGGCAGCAATGTCCAAATACTGTACAACAAAGAAGGAAGTAATACCCATGTATATGAAGAAGTAAAAGTTGCAGTGATCAGATGACTGTTTTTTATAGACAGATATCAAGAAAAATAGTGTGTTCTATTATAATGTAGCAATAAACTATTGTGTAAGAGTATGATGGATGTTCTGTCTGTGGTATGTAGTATCTGGCCATTGATGGACTGGATTTACCCCTGCTTTTAATCCAAAGAACTACATAAGGACTTGTCTATGTTAAAGGGTATGAGAGTAATGCCTCTAACTGCAAAAAAAAGTAGAAATTAATAAGAACATGTCTTAATGTCAGACCATTAACATATTGTAAACAGATTAGGCAGATAAACATAAAGATAAAAGTGTACAGAACATGAAAGACACAACTCTGAGTGTCTCCCTTATTGCACTGATGAAATTCAAGCAGGAACCAAGGAGACACTTTGGATTTCTTCCTATACAAGCTTCCCAGAATACACCACTGATGAACCTTGAATTAGGTTCTGGTCAAGTTCCAAGGCATGCTCTGATTCTGATGGAAGGCAGAGTATTTCAGCTTTCCTGTTCAGACAAAAGCAGCTGGCATCTGTTGGCTAGTCGAGGCCGTAAAGGACTAAGATACGTGTCATCAGTGCAAGATGGCTGCCAATGACGGCGTTCATATTCAAGCTATATAAAAATCCCCACTGTGATGCTTTTCACAAACACTCTGAAAAGTCCCTGAATTCTCAGTGTGACCGTGAGCTTTGCTTTAAACTGCAAAGAGCATTTGCTATCTGCTGAAAGCTGAGAAGGATGTGGCTTCCAAGCACAGAGGCTGCCAAGTGGCACTCCTGCCCCTTGCAAGGAGACCATACAGCCCCATACCATTATTAAAAAGACACTTGTTTACTTTGGCTGCTTTAAACCAGTAAGCTTTCCTTGCACCCTGTGTTGGGACAGAGTCCAAGGAGACCACATGCTGCTCTGTGCTTCTTCTCACAGCAGCATAACTCAAGCTGTGTTCTTAAGCAGCTCATATCATAATGTTACAGGCTTTGTTATCTTTGGCACACCAATAGAATAATAGGACAATCTTCAGGAAAAATTCTAAGCCCTCTCCACCTCCAGTCAAATCCATTAGGACTAAACTGCACTAACCTCTAGACTGGCATTAAGAGTGGATGAGAATTTCAAGTGTGATGTAGGTATTGCTTTCTGGGAACTTTTTCTTTATTCTTACTATCTGTTAAACCTAATATAATTCATGGGGTTTTTTTAATATAGTGACCTGAAATGGATGTTATGCATTAATATTTTATCTTGAAATCAAGACAGTAACTGTTTATTGTTAAGGTCATGACATAGACTAAAAGCATTAAATAGTATCTGTGAACTTATTTTAAATTCTTGAAACAATTCTTCACATAGTTAAAGCATTATAAGAATTGTTAGAATCTGCAGGCTTTGGAAGAGAGGAATGATTTGTTAATCCAACTCAGCAGATGATTCCTAGAACTTTACAATGGCAGGATGTACTTTCTCCTTCACAGTCTGGGCCACAGCTTCTTAGTGAAATACAATGACAATTAATCTCTGCTCAGTATTCCCACAGCACACTGTGTACATTGTCCACTACATCTCCCATTTGTAACTAAACAGCGTCTGTAGTACCCACTGTAAATGCATTGTTTGGTAAATGCAAACTTTTTAGTGATCTCTATATAGGAATGATGGCACCTTCTTCCTTTTAAAGCACAAAACCTCCTTCAGAAAACACTAAGTGACAGAAACACCAGCTAGGACTGCTGCAAACAATTTTGAGTAGACTGCATTTCCTTTCCATTGTCCTGGACCAACACCTCCAGCTCAGATATAAAGCCTTTCTCATCTAGGCCACTTCCATGTCCAGCTCCAGCAAATCACCCTGTCATATCCACAGCTTTCTGCTTGACCACCCACTGGAGTCTCCCAGCACAGATGACCAGTCTCCGGGAAGTTCAATATTCCAAGTTCCTTTCAGCAGGGATAGGGGCTACAGAAGTCTGAGAGGCAGCAAAAATCTTGTCCCAGTAGCACCATGCAATGAGAAGTTTCCAGAAGTACCCCCTCTTTGAGAGGTGGATTGCACTGTGTCTCCAAACTTGACTTTGCTCTCTTCAGTATCAGTATTTCATTTTCTGTACTCTTCAGCTACTCTACATTTTGTTGATGTCATGTCAATCTGAACAAGAATTTCTTGAAGTGAGGACATGGCACACAAAGTTCACTTTGAACTTTGCCTTGAACTCAGCCTCATCTATGTTTGATTTTAAAAGCTGGCTTTCTACATTTTTAACAAACGCTGTGATACAAGTTGAAGGTTAGATGCACAGTACAAGTTTAAGCACTTCTAACTGGTACAGTGCAACTCAGAAGAACAAGGTCAGACATCCTGGCATCCTCAGATAACTAATGGAGAGAATTAGGCACAATTCCAAAGGGCAGTACAAAAATATCACATGCCCAATACAGAAAGCAGCCAAGAAATTTTAGTTAAGTAGAAGTTTCACCTCCACCTTAGACATGGTCCTTTTGCGGTCTTGAAAGAGGCACCCTGTCCTAGCAGAAAGTACCTTGAGATGTTTTCAGGAAGAAGAAGGTTTAGGTCCTGAACTGTGTTAAAAATACATGTTTCTCAGGAGTAGATCCTCCCCATATGTCTATGCAATGTTCTGCATAAGAAAAACACCCATGAATTCTCTGCAGCTCAGAAGCCAAGATCAGAGCTTTCAAGGCTGAGAAGAGAAATGTAAATATCTTACTTTGTAGCCTGCAGATTATAACATTAACCTGAGGGATGGAAGGCTTGGGCTCTGGTTTACAGGATGACTAATTCCTAGTGGGCTTGCCAAGTAATCTCAGGGCGTCTGGACTATACACATCTTGTAGGGCAGAGTAAATTAAAAAGAACTGTTCTGTGGATCTTCACAACACCAGCAGGAAAGATTTCTGCAACTCTAAGCAACACCTGATGCTCTGAAAATACTTTAGAATTCAATGATATCCCACTGTGGAAAAGTAAACTTCATCATTATAGTGCAAATATCATGGTGTGTTGCTAAGGCTGCATAAAAATACTACCTCTACATCTCTTTTCCAAAGCAGTGCTGAAATAGGCTTTACAAACTGAAATACTTGTTTGAAATATGACATAAAAATTAAATATCTATATTACTCTCGTACTTATCAGATGTAAGGAGAAAGATGGGTATTTGGACAATGGCAATTTATTATACTGCCAGTAAGAAAACCTAAAATTAGAAAGCAATAACTGGTTTTCACAGTAGCTCCAGAACTCTTGAGTTAAATTAGTCCTTGATTAAGTCTGTTGCATTTTTTTGGTAAGCAGGATTGCAGGATTGTTCTGCTGAAATTAGAACCTCCTCATTTTATAAGCTTTCAACCAAAGCACTTAAAAAATTAAAATCAAAAAAACAAACAAACAAACAAACAAACCAAAAAAAGCACAATACTGTTGAAAGAGCTCATGACCTCCTTGTATGCAAGTGCAGTGAATAACTAGTTCATGTGTAGGCTGTAGAACATGTTTTAAATTACCTCTACAGAGGTAAGTAAAGCAGCATTTTTCAGAATAAGTAAATTTACATTAATTCAAAAGCACAAAAATAATGATGCCTATTGCTTTCCTTTTCTCTGCAACCACCATTGATTTTTGATGTGTATATTAGCAGCATCATGCAGGCCACTCTTTTATCTTTTTCTGTCTGGCTTTGCAAAAGCATCTGCGCTCCTTAGATCTCCTCTTCATTCCAGTGCACTCTTCTCTAAGGCAAAAAAATGGCCTATAAAATGTTTTGAAAGTTAATTTTGAACCAGTACCAGAATGGCTCTTAAAAGCAAGCCTTTACTATAAAATCCTGCTTCCAGCTACAATTTGCTGAGGTCTAATGGCCATCTGACAATTAGACACTCTGTACCCACATATAAAAGAAAGCAGATATACAAAGAACTCTCAGTATTTCTATATCCCATCTAGCAAAAGCTCCAATTCAAAATGTAGCTCTCCAAGCATATGCCAAAGAAAGGAGGGAACAGGTCAGAGGGCCAGTTGTTTGCGTCACCATAGGTTTCACTAGACAGAATGCATTAAGAATATTTATGAGTTGGATGAGCAGAGTTGCCAGTAATGCAATTGCAGCTCATTTAATTGAAAAAAGGCAATGAAAAATGCTTACCTCAACATGTCTGCTTAAGCCGTCATCTGATTTACTCCATTTGTATCAATACAGGAAGTCAAAGAGGCAAATTGAATTTAGGAACCAGTGGAAGATAAACCAATTTTCTCTGGAGAAACCCAAGTATCATAGCTCATACCTAAGTCTCCTCTTCTGTTTTCACATCAGTCATTGTACACAGCAGTTTTACGCAGCAGTAAACCAATTTAAATGATCCATACATGCCAGCTATTGTGCTGCTCACACACCATCCCTCCGGTGCAACTTTGCTCTCTGTAGGGCAGCTGAAGTGGCACAAATCACCATGCAGCACCCTGACAAGGGTGAGGGTCCTGGCACAGACATCCCCACTCCCCTCAGGTCTTGCTGGCCTCAGAAGGGAAGTGCCAAGATGCTGGACCCTCCTGCTCCCCTCTTCTCATGTAAGTCTGTTCACTTGCAATGCAGTGTCCAGCTGTCAGGACTCAAAAGTGCTCCCATTATACTGCTTAGTACCAATTTAATGACAGTCTTGCCCCCCCAACAGCCCAAGTCCTTTTGTTATGGTTGACATAAGCACGTGTGCCTTTCAAGGCTACTTGTTCTAAGCAGCTTTTTCAAATATCTCAGTTAATTCCAACTGAAAAGCAGCAGTGTGTCAAAGACAAAGCTTTAATGTAAATAGGCATGGATTTGAAAATACAGCTGACATGGCAGACGTTTTTCTAAACTTGGCATTTCTCTGATGGAAAATGCCAGACTTATCAGAACTGAAATGTTCTAGGGAATATGTTGACAAAACATCCAACTGACTCAAGGATGTTCTCATGGAAATCTGCTTTGTCGCTGGCCCATGTGACCTCACCTCTTTTGTCCCCTCATACCTCCAATGACCAACATGGTGGGGAGTCAGGGAGCCAGGAATGAAGCAGTAAGCACCTCCAGAGTAAAGGAGTTCTGTTTCTAGGGAGTCTATGAAGTGGGCTTTGCTTTTTGAAAGACTGTATTTCACAGTGGTCCATGATGGGAATCTAACCCAGGACCTTCATACCCACAGGAGCTTCCTCCCTTTTGAGCCAGATGCAGGGAACTTTGGGATGCTCAGCTTCTACTACATTTACTGAAAACATGATCTTCTCTGGTGCATCTTCCCACCCTCCTCACTATAAATTGCCTCATAGTAGGCTTTTGGCTGAAATCCCCCACTATTTGAAATAAATGGACCCAGACAGCAAGCACCTCCTTTGAAGTAAGTATTTTATGGGCAGGGAAGTTTGTCTTGATGACGAGGTCATCAAACAGCCATCTGTTGTAACCAAAACAAAAGTAATCATGAAGTTGCCTCAGGGACTACTGGAAAACTTACAAGATCCAGGCTATTTCCTCTTGTTTTGGCCTCTTTTCCCTAGAAAGGGAAATAATGCAGGGATAAAGAGCAGCAGAGTGCACTGCAACTCATATGTTAGTAGGAAGGAGATGTGTGAATCTGGGCCAGTCCCTTGTGTTTTCACTCTTGGAAGGAGTTGCTAAAGCAGAGCGTGGGCCAAGTTCCCTAAGAGGTGCTTGGAGAGTTACAAAAGCCTAATTTGACAAGGTCACCACAAAGCAGACTGACCTAAGCTACTTTGCGGATGTAGTGTAGACTTTCTAACTGGGGTTCAGCTGACCTTTAGCTGCTAGATGACATCCTGGCTCAGGATGCACATCCCTATGCTGCCTGTGTCTGAAGTTAGACAGAGTGCATCCCACCCACAGTGCTGAGCACTTCAGTATGCAGTTTCAAACACATTAAAAGTGGGTTTTTTTCACATGAACATAAGGTCATTCTGTCCTTGGTATGTCGTGGAGGAGTTCCACCAAAATCATTATGGAGACATGATTACATGCAATTCTCACTGCTCATTCTCCATTTTTTTCTTAGTCAAGATCAGGTATGCAGGATAGTTATTTTCCTGTTTGACAAAGTGCTTTCAGATCACTCTGGGAGGAGAGCTAGATGCCATCTCCTTGCCCTCAGGAGATTGTGCCTGCCTTCCGCACACCATAATGATACACAGGAATCTTGAGCAGCGGTAGTCTGGCCAACAATGGCCACAGATTGGAATATGTGTATTTGTGCACTCAATTCTAATCCTTTAAGAACAAAACAGCAAATTGCAAAGGGCACATGATTATTTTTGGTGCTCACAGCATAGTTCCAGGATAAATTACTAAATCACTGAATTTTACCACAATCAAAACGTAAGCTTACAAATGGCAGAAAGTGCTAATACACATGGCTTTCTGGAGTTCATGATTAATGCTGAAGCAGAAAAGCTCCAGGCTGATTTAAATTGGTCCTCGTCTTGACAGACATTAACAAAGAAGGGGCTTTCTTTTCTGATTTTTTTTTGAGGGGGTGGTAGTATAATTAGATAAAGTTTTACTTCAATAACTAGAACTGCCAAACTCAGTGGGAGAAATAACACATGACAAGTAGAAATTAGAGAAGAATGATGCAAAAACCATCAAGGCTGTAGCTGTATCATTTATAAGGACAACACAGCCTGGAGAAAGACTATGTACGTTTTAATAGAGTGACCCCAGAAAGTAGACTTACATAGAATTAACAAACAAGCAAGTATACTCTATTGTTTATGACAGGTAACAAATAGACAGCCTTGGCAACAGAGTTATTTATCCGTGGACCATGGATAGCATGGAAAATACCCCCAGCAATAAACCATTTCCCGCTTCAAACAGAGCTGTCCACAACCCTAATGTGAGAGGATCACATTTGAAAACAGGTAACATGACTCTGTCTCTATGGCCCTTCCTTCCGGGACACTTATCGACTGATGATCAATCTTACTAATTCAAAATTATAGTCTCTCTACTCATTCTCCATTGCCATCAAAGTCCAGATCTGGACTTACGTGATCCTATTCTTCTGTCCTTAAGCTCGCCACTAAATGTTTGGATTCATCGTTTGGGGAAATTCAAAATTGGCAGGGAAGAATACCAACACAGCTTCTGTATCATAAGCAGTGATACAAGTACTCCTCTTCTTCTGTGTTGGTCATCTTCTTTCAGTAGATCCCGTAGCTGTCCTGTCTTTGAGGTCTCCTTTGCTTAGAGCTGCCGTTGTAGTAGATGAGCCAAACTTTTGTCCTTCCCACGCCCTTCTTTATGACATTCTTCATGAAACTGGTGTCTTTTATTTGCTCTTTAACAGTTCCACAGGCACTTTTCATGTACGTCTTTGTAAGAAGTCCTGATCATGGCCAGGTGATAGCTGGGGGCCTCTGTATCAGGAAAACAGAGAGACAGTAGATCTGTAAAGAGTTATTTTGTTCAACAAAACAACCCTTGAGAAAAAAAATATTAAATGGCTGCTCCATTCCCACACCTCCCCCAGTGTGTCCCAAACATGCCAAAATAAGTGAGAAACACATGCTGCTGTCATTCTGCAGAGCAATCAAGGTAGGGCTCTTGAACTTCTGAGAGGACACAGTCACAGAGTAGATACACATAGAAACATGAAAATTTCTAACTAAGTTAAACTAACTCCAGCAAGTTCTCAGTTTCTCTTGTACTTCCTTCAAAGTAGGTTCAGTCACTACAGGAAAATTTAGTCACATGAACTGATAGATGGCAAATTAAATCAAAACCACACCACCTTTCACAAATGCCGCCCTTAACTTATTACCACTCCAAAGTGCTCCCACTGATAACAACTTCTCATTTTTTAATAGACTCTGGCTTTTGTTCATTTTTGGGTCACATTTACAAGCAGTCTCAATATTTCTGAACAACTGCCGGTCCAAAATTTTCTTTTCCCTTCTATTTTGGTTGTGTAAGAGTATTTCATATGTTTGGCTCATTAACTTTATGCCCTCTTGGAAGTGAAGGCAAAAGCTCTGCTTCAGGGCATAATTTGCATGTAGCTGACAGCAGCAATTCATCAGGTTCTTGGACCTTAATATATATAAGAATCTGGGCTTCAGCTCAATTTCTAAATCAAGTAAATCTTCAAAGCCTTTTCAGACAGCATTTTCTAAAAGAAAAATCTCATTAGTTAAAATATTATAATTGTCAAGGTGTCACTGCATTATGTAGGCTATAAACAGGGCTATATGCATTTAAAACCATAAAAGCTTCATTGCCGTAAGGTAACCCATGGCAGAATAATATGTACATTTTCATACACACATATTCACCCTTTGATATCAGACCTCAAGGTCTACCTGGGAGAAAGTCTGGGATTTCTCATTTGTAAGATATTTCTAAGAAGACAATTAACAAATTCTGTACTTAATGAACATTTAAAATTACATGTGTTGGTTTATTAAACTTATACTATTGCTTTGTATTTTATTTAGGCAACCTTTCTTTTCCAAGAGGTTGAAATCACCTCAAAGAGAATTAAACTTTCTAGATAGAACATTAAACCTACCAAAAAACCCAAACACCTGAATCATTCTCTCAGATTAAATTAGTGGAGAGGTTACCCTTGATTTTGATTCAGGTACATTTTAACTGTTTAGAGCCAAAGGCAGCCCAGAGCTGAAGTAAGAGGAATATGGACAACAGAGAACATCATCACCATCTAGAAAAGCAGTCCAGAGACCTCTGTTTGACAGTGCTAGAAACTCTTTAACTGTGCAGCTGTCACAACTGCATTTGTGCTTTTGTCCTGTACCAAAGAGGTGCTGATTTCCAAAGTCTCAGTTCAAGCTTAATCCCATTTTGGCAGATTGATTCCGATCTCAGACCAAGGTCCCTCCACAGCTCAGCTCTGAAGCATTCCCACATCTCCATCCTGTCAGCCCACCAGTTCAAAACACACTGGTAGGTTCAGATTTTCCCTGAGACCAGTGGAGCCAAGGCTGCTTTTTGTCCAAGAGTGGTCCTGGTTTCTCCAGAACTCAAAAATTTTACTTTGCTTGTTTGTTTTTTTTTTGTTGTTTGGTTGGTTGGTTGGTTGGTTGTTTTTTTTTTAATACAGCTCATGCACTGAAGCCTAAGACTTGTGGGACCTGCATTCTTTATTTACCTGAAGTGGTTCAAAATCCCCTCAGCTGTCAATGAGGGTGTCGAAGCTGTGCCTCTATGCTGCGGCCGGACTCTGACTCCGCACTAGCCGGGGCTGTCCTAGGACACTTGATCAGACAGGGGGCAATCCCGAGCTCCAGTCACAGCAGCCAGTACCTATCTATCAAAGGACACAAACTGTGTCTGGAGCAAGGACTGGAGTCAGCTTTTCGTGCCTGCCTGCAGCAGCTGCCACCACATTACGGAGTGTTTTGTTCCTCCTAACCTTATTCTCCTTTCAGCTCATTGTTAAAGTACACACAGGCCCTTCTCCAGAGAGCGAGTTGAGAACACCCCCACACAAAACAGCCTCCTAGCCGTGGACATGGCACTTCTGGAAAGTTTTAACTTGCTACCAGCTCAGCATAGGCTCAGCTGTGTTTGTGGGTGTGGGTGTGTTTTGTGGGTCCTGGCCCACATTTTTCAGTTGCAACAGGCCCCAGGACATTTCTGTAATTTGACCATATGCCAAGGATTATCATGGCAAATGACAATTATGCCAGTTAGCTGAGGTTCAGGCTTGTGGTCTGAGATGCACAGTGTACCTGGCCATGCCTGGGTTATGCTAACTTCTGCAAAGTTTTAAGTAAACTGCAACTCAAGTGTCATTGTTAATCAAACTTTCCCTTTAAAAACATCAAAACAGGACAACTCAATGGTGTAATAAATACACATTGACAATACAGTGTTTTATCGATTATCTACTTGACTGACAGATGCAAAAAGAAAAATTAGGCTGTCTGCTAGTTAATTCAGTCTTTGACTAAGTTTTTTGTTGGTTTTTTTTTTCCCCCTTGTGTGGACATAAACATTGGATTTGTAGTGGCCAGTTACAAACCCAGTTACATTTGTAGTGGCCAGTTACAAATATTAAAATTATTAATACTCGCACGTTTCACCTGTTGCATTACTTTATCTAAAGAAAACAAAATAAATAAAAAATAAGGTACTAATAAATTTCAGTTTGAAAGAAGCAGAAACTAATATTTGTAGAATTTTTATGTTCTGTAAGACCTTTTTACTAAGCAATTAGAAAACCTGAAACCACTGATTTACAGATATTCTTTTCATCAAACATACATTTAGAAAATGTTTGCATCATTCTTATGCCTTTTTTTTTTTAATAAAATCTAGAACAGGAATTTATCTGATCTTGCAGTTTATTCTTTACTTCAGTCTATAATACGAAATTACATTCATCTTCTTTGGTAATCTGCTTAAAAGGAAACAAACTGAACTTTCCGGAACCAGTATCACAGCTCTTTGGGAAGACAAAAGTAAAAAGAGACGGAGATGCAGCTTAAGGCACCATAATTAGTTGCTGTTATGAAATTAATTAACATCTGGCTGGCATTGGCAACTACTGACATTATTGTGGTGTCATGTTACATGATAAGTAAGAGGAGAAGAAAATTTCTAGTAGAATGAAGATCTATTTTTCTGGGCCTGTTCCTACCAACTAGAAACGCAGGAAGAAAACCACACAATGTATCTGTTGCCCAGTTTATAAATGTTTCTATCTTGAATGATATCTACCTTTTTTTTTTTACTGTTTTTCTGAGACTATAAAAACTCTTAAAACTAAACAAAATTTACTCTGTAGTCATGTTTTTGTTTGCACTGTATGTTACTTTGCACATCCAATAACACTAGTGCAATTAAAGTTTTACTTGCTGCTCAAATCAGCAGTCATTGGATGTGTTTTCCCTGCTAGTCCATACACCAACCTTTCAGAAATCTAGACTCAGCAATGAAAACAAAAGAAGGAGAAAGCTAACCTGACGGAAGGAATCTGTTTTTCACAGAAGCACGTTTTTCTGTTTTACTGATTCAAATCAGTTCTTAAAGCCATCCAGATGTTACAGTTTCAGAGGAGCACTAAAGTAGAAAACACTCCAGAGCATTTAAAGTCCAAGAGTAATCAAATGTAAAGGAGGTGGGGCATTTATCAGTAGAATTAGTGCAGTTTTTTTAAACATGAACAGGTCGAACTCTGAACCATACCAAGCTGCGCTTGTGTATTCCTGTTTTTCCTTAAGTAGCTGCACTATCGTTATAAATTCATTCTAATTATGCTTTCTGCTTGGTAGCACGCCAAAAGGTCTCTTCTTCATCTACTCTGAAATGTTCCTGTTTCCTTCTGTTCTGCCTCAGTAGCTTCAGAACCTGCCACCTAGGTACACACACAACAGCAGATGCATATAACTACACCCTTTACAGAAAAACGTCTGTCTCCAAGGCAAAAATAGCACAGATTGATGGGATCAGTATTAAACTGGTTCCCTCTAATGAGTTAAAGACTCCCATCTGTTCCATATACTAATGTGGTTGAAGTCTGCAAGGAGAAAAAAAGATCAATACAAATTTATGGGCTCTTCATAAGCATTAAATTAACAGCAGAAAAATGCAGGGTTGTGTGAAAGGGATGCTCATGATCCTCCACTGAGGCTTATAAAGCCAACTGAGCACAAAATTATGTAATTATGGTGTTAAATAAGACTTCTAGGGTAAAGTATCTAGAGGATTAAAAAAAAATAAAAGGTGCTTGCTACAGCTTTGAGAATTAAAAAAGCCTTTTCAAAAGGAAGTCTGCACCATCCATCTATCTGTTTACTATCAGCTACCCCATCACTCTCTCCCTTTCTGCTTTTCCAGTTTATTATTTTAATCTTCAGCATTTCCAACTCCCCCATCTAATTCCCTGGCCCTGTGCAATTCCCCAGATCTTTACTTCATCAAGGTATAATTTTTTGGTACACAGAGTCAAAGGTTTGTTACTTTTCCCCTTTGGACTTTTGACCTCTTTCAAAGATGCTTTTAAAGTCCTAATGATTTACTGTCTCCTCCAGCTGTTAAGTCAGACAGCTCCTTCCAAACTGCAAAGTACAAATGGTACGTATCGAGTCTATTGACATGTAAAAAAAACATCAAACAGACAAACTAGAAAAGGCTTCAGTTCCTGCTGAAGCCAACCAAAATACAGGGAAGCAGTCATGCTGGCCCAGATACCCCCCAAAATTCAAGTCCTCATTCTTTGCTGTTTCATCCAAGCCTAAGAGCTCTCTACCCAATCTGGTGGTTGTCCTAGACACAGCCACAGAGCCTCTTTCTCTTCATCCAGTGGATCTTGCAGAGGGTTTTTAGTGAAGTGACCTGTTTCCAATAGGTGAAGGGTCAATGATGCCATGACCTAGCCTAATCTTTTAATCAGAGCTTCTCCTAGGAGATAGGATACATAGGTCTGAACTTTCTCTGGCTTGAAGGGGAAGTGCTCAAAAGGCAGAAATCCTCCCATTTGTTAGCAAACGCTTCAATCACTGGCAATTTAATTAAAAAGAAACTCCATACCTACTTCTTGTATGTCATAAAAATAAAAAATTGTAGACATTGCTGCATTTTAAAAAATGTCTGGGAGAACATGCTATGAGTTTAATAAAAAGGCTCATGAAATCAAGCCCTTTGGAGGGATACGGGCAGAAGAAGACCCTTTTCCATCTTCTTGATGGTCACCTGTGAAGTCTTTTTCCTGCTGAGGACAGGCAGTAACACAGATGTGAAGAATTGTCAGTCAGCACAGGAGCCATGGTAGATCATTAGGTAGGGGAGCAGGATTTTCTGGATCTAAATGCCTTCTCAAGCTCCCTCTACTCAGCAAAAAGAAAAGGTTGCTGTACTGCAATAGCCTTTCTTGGTAATGAGTCAGAAGTATTTTTATGAATATAGCTTCAAGTACTGCTCCTAGGTGTCAGGGGCATAAACATAATTTTATATCTTAATACTATGATTAGAATGTTTTCAGGAGTCAGTATTTTCCTTGTTTTTACAGAACTACATAATTCTCAACACAAAGGACTACTTTCCATGTGCAGCCACAGCAACAAACATGGACAAAAACATTGCTTTTTGGAGATGATGCAAGTTTAGAGACGGGCTTTATTTTCTGTTTCTTAGTAAGTAGCTGATAAATAGTGCTAACCTTTACTGTAGTCTAGTTAGCTTTGACACTGAAGAGTAACATATAGATTAAAATCAACACAGAGTAAGCACCAAGTGTGCATCTACAGCTTGGAAGTTAAGGAAGGCAGCTTCTCTAAATTAGAAAAAAGCAGTGCTTAGTTGTCATTGTTTGCAATTTGGTCAATTTTTAAAGTTGGTTCTGTCTACAGAGGTGTCAGAATGGCTGTGGCTTGATTTGTAACAAGACCTTTTTTAGGTTTGGGGCTTTTCAAGTGAACCCATTTCTTTTCTTCTTATCTGCTTTGCAAGAAAGTACTAGAACCTTTATCTATTCTTCCAGGTTTTCAGATTGCAAAGAAAAAAATTATATGTACAGCTCCAGTGAGATCCCCGCTAACAATCTGCGTTACCTGCAGAGGAGTTAGAGTAGGAATTCAGAGAGGGTGGAATAAGTAAAACAAAACCTATAAGGTCATCAGAAAAACACTGCTGAAAAGCCTCCGTGTTCAGAAGTCTTTAATCCTTTCAGATGCTCGACATGGGTGAGGTTCAGTCTAGCTAAGAATCACCATTACTTGTATAAGAAGAACTTTATCAACATTTCCCAGGTGCACACTAATACCCCATGGTTATAAGCAGTCTAATGTTTTCTGCTGCTAAAAGACAATGAGTGAGTGAATGAGTCCTGGTGAGCAGAGTGGAAAGTTTCCACATGCTGTTTTGAGCCATTACATGTGTCAGTATTTCTACTTTGAGTAATGACTCAGAGCCAAAGGAGATAACTGCAAAACATATCATCAAAATCAAATTACAAGGTGAACATAATTTGTTTCCGGGTACGGACAGATTTCCCACTTCCTGGTTTGCTGGGAAGCTCTTTGAATCAAGACATTCAGACTCTGTATTGAGATGTATTTACAACCTTGAGTTGATGTTTAGAGATCTCTGACCAAGTTCAGAAAAGTTTGTCCATGTGTTTAATTAACTCTATAAAACTTTAGGGAACTATTTTCATTCTCCTTGCAACCATTGCACATCAGTTCCGACCAAGCTGTTCCCATAGCTGAGATCCTAGGTCCCTGTTCCTGTTCAGGTCTCCTCAGCTGGGCCAAGATCTGAGCTAAGCCCTTGAGTCAGGTTAGCAGGCTGCACACCAACCCAGCAGAGAAGCTCTGAGTGCCACATCCAAGGAGGCTCTTCCTGAAAGCACCACAACTCATTCCAACCTGATTTAAAGGTCTTCCTCCTTCCAGACTGTTTCATATGCATGCGTCTTCCTCCACGTCGTGCTGAGGTTTAGGAATGTTCCAACTCCTTTTGTTAGGTCTTGTAACCCCATTACAATTACTAAATAATAACAGAGTTACAAGGTGCTGAACAAGCTGGTTTGCATACAGGAGTGCTGTACAGACTAGCCCAAGCCTTGGCTATCTGGTTCTCTTTTGCCTCCCCCTGTGCTTCCTCCCCATTCCCCCTCTCCAGAGCTGGACTAAGCCCTCTGCACAGTCTTTTCACTACAGTTTTCTTCTTTTCCCCTTCCCAGCCTCAAGTGGCAGCAATCTTCCTTTTCCTCATGAAGCCATCAGAGCAGAGCTGGTGAACAAGCAGGGTCATGTGGGAATGTGTGGGTGGGTGAGGGGACAGCCAATGCAGATGCAGCAATTCCCATGCTTCAGGGAAGGTGGACAAACTCCTGCTTGTCATTCTGCTCCCCCATGGGGCGAAGCTTCTATCAGGAAATGTCTACGGCCCCTCTTGCCATCCAAATGAGATAGAGGAATGACAGAGACCCAAAAAAGAGGAGAGGTTCATGTCCCAAGTCATGTACCTGAAAATGTGCAGATTCCTTAACTAAAAGGTCTAATAATGTTGAAATACTAACCAGTGTGTGACAATACCACTCTCAGCACAGTCAGTGATGCTGACAGTATCCCTCTTCACTAAAACAGGACATCTTTAAACATCTCATCAATCCTTGATTCACAAGGAACCATTGATCTTTTAGTCTAAACCCTGGAACTAGAATTTCACCTATTGTACTCCATATTATCCCTGAACTTCGGCTGAACCTGAATCAAGTATTTCAGAAATATGTCCAGCCAAGTTTCTTAAAATTCCGGCAGAGGGAATACACCACATCTACCTGAATTGCTCCAGGAGATAGGCATATTCACCATTTAAAATATCTGCAACTTGTTTAAAATTTTTATTTGCCTAGCAAAGATACCAGTCCTGAGTTTTCTTTTGTTGCATTAAAGAGCTGTTGTTTTTCTGAAGATTTTCCTACATGTAGGTATCTGTAGGCAATGAGGAAATCACATCTGCAACTTGAATAATTTAAGGTAGTTTGTTCAGGTTTCTACCTGTTCTCCAGACTACAGCTTAGACTCTTTCAAAACCTTTTCAGCTTTTCAGAAGAATTCTCAAAATTAGGACTTCAGAGCTGAAGTGTTCCAGTGATGGCCTTGCCATGACACAGACACCCAGTCTCTCCTCCTACCTGTGCCTTTGCTGGTGCCTCCCAGGTCACATTAGCTCTTTGGCTAACTACCTCAATGGAAATGCCTATCCTGCTAGTTCTACCTTCCTCTTAAGACCTTTTCAATGTCAGCATAGCAGTGTCCTCTCTGAAAAGCAGGACCTACATTCTTTGTTTCAAAATCCAGTCTGCAGCTGTCTTCAAAGGCCCACAAATCAGATCAACCCACTGACAGAATAATCCAATTCATTCTGTATGACTAGCTTGTCCCTCTCTCTATCTACTTACCCAGTAGCTTGAGGTCACCTGCAAATTTTGCAAGCGATAATTTTTTATTTTCTCCCAGTTGATTGATACAGGTATTGAGAATCCCTTTAATTTACTCACGAGGTACATGTTTGATAAGAAAATGCATATTTACAGGGAAGATTAGCAGGAAGAAAGACTGACATCTGACTATAATCCAAACAAGTATTTTGATGTTTAGTGCACAAGAGAGAGGACCAACACAGAATAAAGACAACAAAACATTTTCAATTCCCAGTCCCTCCACCCACCATGCATAACTCCTCTACATCAGTTCCTCATTCAGAAATAGCTTTTTGTCTTCACAAGCTACATATTCTTACTCTTTATTTGAGACAATGACAGTTTCAAAGTAGCAGCTCAATTCCACTTTCTTTAAACACAATGGAAAATTTCCAGATAGTGCATTAGATGCAGGATGAGATTCATGAGATCCTTTACTCTTTATTGTAATTTTCCAAATGTATATTTATAAAGTGTGCAATAAATTTCAAAGTTGATTGTTTAAGCAGGACAATTTTGATATCTCTGTTCCCAGACAGAGGTCCTGAGACTTTCAAAAATTTAAAGCAGGAAATACATACAGGCAAATTCAAAGGCGGCTAATATGTCTTCGTCATTTTTACTGTTGTGTTCAGCTAGTACACAGAAAGCTTGAAATGCAGTTGATTAGATCAAACAGATCAGCCCTGGAAGCAACAGTCAATTGCCACTGTCCCAGCTAACCATGCTGAACACTGAAAGGCAGCCCAAAAGTGATAAGCCCTTGAAAAAATCATCTTTCCGTCTTCCACCTTCCACATTTGTCCATGGGGCAAGCCAGCCTCTATGAGGTTATCCTGAAAGTAAAACAAAACCACGGCAATGATTCAGGGATGCTGATGCAGAAACACATGGTTCATCCCTGAAGGGAGAAATCAGACTGCAAGCTTATAAAACAAGCAAGCTGCTTCTCTCATGGGCTTGCAAAAAGAGAAACAGGGGGATCAAAAGAAACCTCAGCAGATGGTCAGTGCCATGAAGGGACAATTCATGAGACCTTAGGAGCACATTCTGCTAGGAGAATATACTCCACAGTACAGTAGAATCACAGTATGCTACTATTCACATGGAAAGAAATCAGCTAGTCAATCAAAAGGCAGCATGGTTATGTATTTTATTCCCCTTCCCCGAGCTGAAAGTATCCAAAACACTTTCTTCCCCCCGTATGAGTTTTGCATCAATATTCACAAATGACCTGAGGAAAAATATGAAAAGTTATAGAAATGTTTTAAGTAAATAAAATAGTGAAATGAATCCTTGCAGTGAGTGGCAGGGAAGTTAGAATGAATACGGAATGCAAAAATTACTAGAATACTGGCAAACAGAAGGAAATAATTATGATCAAGCAGTGAAAAAGACTCCCAGTAACACACATAGTAATAAAACCATTTACAGATTACTAAGAAAATATTCCCTGACCATAACTGAGGGCATCTATCATTTTGTGGGTGCAAAATTTGGAATATCTGCAGCAAAATCTTAAAGGGGCAGAGTTCAATCTTTTTCTTGTTGAATGCAGTCTCAAACTACCACATGTTCCTGTTATAAGCTGCTAGGAGAGCAAAAAACACACTGCAAGCTTTCTCTTTTCCAAGAGAATGTTTCATTCATGGTTGGTAACTCTCTATTTTGAAATTCTATATTTAATGTAAATAAATAATTTACATTGTCTTATATTCCTGCTCTCCTGGCATTTATTATAGATTTGTATTTGGAGTGAAAAGTGGGGGTTGGGTTTGCATATTTTTATGCTTGTTACTTCACACAGGCTTCTCTCTGTGATACATGATAGCTCTGGTCCTCAGTAGTCTTATGTTGCTATCACACCCGTGCCCAGAAGTGCTAGAGAATTGCCCTGTTGTGTGTGAGAAAGATGGTTAAATCTACTCATTGCCCTACAGAGCAGGAGATACAATTTATCATCTGGAGTACAGTTGAGTTGCCAGGATCACTATCTGTTCTAAACATAAAGCACGTAGCTTCACCCTTGGCACATATTCCTCCATTTCTCCTAGACATAGTGGGTTTTTTTTACAAATCAGAGTGGGAATGATGGGAACTCCATTTGCATATCAAGCATAGGATTCAGTCAGCCAACCTCATCTCCCGTGCTCAACTTTGAGAAACCACCAGTGATTGAAAACCATTTTTGCACAGAGATGTGGGAGCAGCTGTTTACAATCTCACTCTGAAGCAACTCAGTTTCCAGCCTGAGTTTCTTTCTCAAAGGCATTATAGAAATTGCAAGTGTCAGAGGTTTGAACTGGTGCAGAAAAAAAAAATTCATTAAGTAATTTTTTAGTTTATTATTCTGTCATAGATGAGAATAGCAGTGACACATTTGTTGCACAATATATGGTTGAGACACTCTTCTCTCAACTGTTTTACTACAAACAGTTTGAAAGCAAGTAAAAGAAAGAAATGCGTAAAAACAGAGAAATGCTTTAATCAGAGATTGCAAAACAAAACAGAATGCCAGATGAACCAGGTCTTGTTCGTGTGTTAGGGCTGCAGTTATGCCATTAGCTTTACCTCACTAGAACTTGTTCAGGGCAATGGGGAGATTCATGTGAAAAATCAATGGTTCAATCTTGCCCTATAAACATCAGGTGGCGTAGCTGTCTACAGCATTCTGGCAGATTCAGGACAAGATGGATGAGATTCTTTCTTTGAAGTTTTCTCTCTGAAAGCAGAAAAATGACCAGAGGGTGGCATATTAAAAACAGCACAGTCTTAAAAAAAAACTGTCTAGAACAATTAGAAAAGTCAAGTACATTGTTTACTTTTTCCTAATGCAAACTGATAGCCACTCCCAAGTGTAATTTGTATCATCCAAGCTCAAAGAATTATCAAGTAAAGCAGCAACAAACAAAACCTCCAGCAGAGATGAGCTGCCCCATAATAACACACCACTAAGGAAGCTCTTTGCAAGCAAGTATCAACCCTCTGGCTTCCAAAGCACAGGAGGTATCCCTGGCCCTCCCTAAGAAACTGGGGCAGATCAGCACA
The DNA here is from genome assembly GCA_013397865.1 of Struthidea cinerea. NCBI lineage: Eukaryota > Metazoa > Chordata > Aves > Passeriformes > Corcoracidae > Struthidea > Struthidea cinerea. The sequence goes on along the minus strand of VZTI01002192.1, from coordinate 1,437,580 downwards.
TGAGCAGGTATAGACTGCTGGGAAGAAAGAGAGACGGTGGCATTGATTTGAGCGTTTAAGCACGGACTATCACTCCACTCTTACTGAAAGGTGGAAACCCCTGAAGAAGTCACTGACTGCTCTAGGGGCACTGTGAGAGCTCTGGACATTACATTGTCTCACAAGTTCCCTGCGTGTGACATCCTTTGGTACTAGTAACAAGGTGCAGGAAGTGTTAGGTCTCAGTTAAACTCACATGTAGGTGGAAGAACGGGTGATGACCCCAGCTCTAGCCACAGTCAAGCAGATGAAATGTTCAGTACTGACTTAGCAAATCTTCTCAAAGAGATATCCTTTTTAAACTGGGACCCTTTCCTTGCAGCATAAAGATGATAGGTGGTCATCTGCCTGTTACATCCCCATTGTCTAAGATGTGCTATATAATTGCTTCAGATTGATTTATATACAGATAATGGATTACAACTCTGTAGCTACTCTTCCCCTTCTATTTCTATTTAATGTCTAAACATTTCATACAGTATGTTTCCAATTTAATTGAGAAAAAAAAAAGGCAGGAAGAAAGTTACTGTTGCTCAAACTTTATAGTATATTACTGCATAATTTAGATGCAAACTGGAGATTTATTTATAAATGGCAGGCACAAGAGCACCTTTCTTCAGTCTGTACAAAACTACAAGGTATGACTCACGATTAAGTCATGGCTCATAGACATAAGAGAAATGCTTAAATGCCTTATCTTGTGCTCAGAAACGTGCTACAGTCATTGTGCTCAGTGCACCAGCAAGGTCATGTACTTTGCAGCCAAACAAGAGTATTGCAGACTGCCTGAAACAGCATCTGTACCCTCTTCTCTCTCTGGGAAATGGAAAGGGAGTCTTCCAAAATAGCATTGCCCTCCAGGCTGTTGTATGCAGAGGTCAATACAAAATAATGAACTTAAAGACATTGCATCTTTTAATTTGGCCATTGAATACTTCATAAAGATATTGCCCAAAATGTGTTGTGTCTCAAAACCATATGTGGTTTAGATGCCCATGGGAATTCTGTGTAGGGGATGAATAAGAAGTGGAGATTTGACCCTTTATGGAGTAACAGAGTGTAGCACGGATGAGTCAGCGTGTAAGGAACTGATACAACTCTGCATTCAAGGTCACCATAATGAAATTACAGAGTACATTTGAAAGTAATCAGAAGGCCACTCCAATGTTCATTTGGCACAAGATACTCTTTTATCAAAAGAGTCGAACTTTGAGAGCCCTAAACAGACTTCTCACATTTCTGTGCAGCCTCAGTTTAATACTCTAAATTGCTCCTGCTTGCCCCACAATGGCAATGTAATCAAATAAATAAAGCTTATTCTCTAATGCAATTTACCAAAAAAAAAGTTCCATAACAGCTTCTGCACTACAAGAGTATCCAAATACATGGAGCATCTTCTGAACCTGCATGTGACTTTGAGTCACTGTCTTGATGTCAAAAATGGAAAAAGGAAATTCATACTGACTTGCAAATTAGAGAAGAAATGGTACCATAAGTATAATGCCTGCATATCTATAGAAGCCTTTTACCAAACAATATTAATAGAGATGTAAGTGTGTAGGGACAGAAAGTGCAGATGCGGCTGGGAATTTTTTTACAAAGAGGCAATTCAGTACTAGGTAACTTAAACCTGCTAAATTTCTTTATTTCTCATGGTGCAAACATAGGAATTGTCATACCACTGGGAACTATAGACCCATTTAATACACAGCTTTTAAATTCAGCCTAAGCAGTTTGGATTACTTTCCAACCAGCTGCTAATATTTTGTATGCTTTCAAGGCACCATCCACACCAGACTACACATACACAACATATCCAACACAAGCAGTTGAACTTATTTCTTATGCTTCACATCCTGCCTAAACCAGTGGCAAGTGACTTTTCAAGTAATCTGAAGACAGCATTATGGACAGTGTGACCCAATTCCACAAGACCCTGATATGATAAAAATGAAATGCTCTCTCTAGCAGGGACTAAGAAACTGTTCCAGCTTTCTACCCTGCACCTCAGTACCACCAACATCAATATCAATATCTAAGCTACTCTCCTCTCACATTCAGCAGAAAGAAACAGAAGCTCAGGACTCATCTCTTCTTAAAGACATCTCCTCAGGCTTTTTCTGAGGTGAGCAGTGGTTAGACTGACTTCCACAGAGAGGTTAGACTAGCTGACTTCCACAAGTGCCTGCCAAAACAATTTTTTCTACTGCTCCACCTAAAACCCAGATGCCTATTTTTCCATCACAAAAGCATTTTGTTCCAGAAACACACAGTGAACTACTGCAGCTCCTCAGCCAACACTAATGAAAGATGCAATGTCCTGATAAGAAAATGAGATAAAGCCTCTTTTTCCTGCTAGAAGGAGGCAGTGTATCAGAAGCCATTAAGTCTTTCACAGTAGTAAAGAGTTGAATTACTGCATCTATTGTGGAACATAACTTACAAGAATATCTAGTTCTACAGAAGGATATCCATACTGTGTCAACATTCTTCTAGTCTGGACATTCAATGAGGAATCAGGTGAGGAACACAGAAGTTACATGCACATGCTGGTTATTGTCCTAAGCATTCCATGTGGTACCCTATTTGGAAGGCCCAATCTCTTTTCCTCCATAGGAGTTGTAATAATTAAGCCTGTAGATTTGATCTAGAACTGCACAAGGTAAACATGTGCCTGTTTCTTCTTAAATCTAAGATAGATGATTTATTTCATCTAAACCATAACTATATAAGTCTACGTGAGTTGTCCTCAGCTCCTTATGCTTTGAGTAACAAGAGAGGCACAAGGCAATGGTGGCTTACCGCACATACTTTTGTTACTTGCTGTTTAAGCCCAGACAGCAGCTCAGCCCCCAGCCCCACAGTGGGTTGTGTCAAAGAATCAGAAGAGTAAAAGAGGGAAAAATCATGAGTTGAGACACAGATACTTTAACAGGGAAAGCAAAAGCTGCACACGCCAGCAAAGCAGAACAAGGAATTTATCCACCCCTTCCCATGAGCAGGCAAGTGTTCAGCTATCTCCAGGAAAGCCTGGCTCCATCACATGTAACAGTGACTTGGGAAGAAAACACCATTACTCCAAATATTCTACCCTTCCTTCATCTTCCCCCAGCTTTATATGCTGAGCACAACATCATATGGTATGGAATGTCCCTCTGATCGCTTGGGGCCAGCTGTCCTGGCTGTGTCTCCTCCCAACTCCTTGTGCACCCCCAGCCCCTGCACTGGCGGAGTGAGAGGTAGAAAAGGCCTTGACACTGTGAAACCCTTCTCAGCCATAGCTAAAACATCCTTTCTGCTATCAACACTGTTTCCAGCAGGAATCCAAAACACAGACCCTTCGTAGCTACTATGAAGAAAATTAACTCTGCCCCAAGGAAAACAAACACACACCTGGTTTGGAAAGGAGTCTTCTCTACAGAAGAAGTTTGTTTCTTTCCATTGACAGGAGTCAGAGCTTCCTTGGGCAGTGAAGAGATAAAGAAAAAGCTGTACATCTAAACAGGGTACAAAGGAACACCAGCTGATGAGCCTGGAGGTGTCCTGCACACATTAACTGACATAGCAGGGGCAGTCACTATAAAAGTGCCTTCCTTGTGAAGGCTGTTACTGAAAATGCAAATTCCCTCTTCAAGAGAATATAGATTTAGTAATGTTTGGCTTCTGGTTTAGGTAGGAGTTCTGTGCGCAGATGTGGAAAGAATAAGATTACTGTTACTTTAAAAAGCCATAATTTTTACTAAAGTCTAGGTAGTTTTAAGGTGTGTTTAAGCCTCAATTTAGCATTGCTTATCAAGTTGTTCCCCAGAACATATTTACATAAAGAAGTGGAGTTTTAGGGGGGTTTTTTTGAAGCATTAATGTTGCTTTGACTTTCCATGTTGGCACTTTATTTCAGTAAAATGACACTTAATTTTCACTGATGTCTTTTTGTAAGGAAGGCAATAAAATCAACAAACAATTTGGTGTTGGACTTGAGTCACAAATGTGTATTATGTCTCAAATACACCCTTGTGACTTTCTTGTCTGGAGAAGTCCTGGAGGGAACCTAATAGCAATTTTCCAATAGTTAAGAGAAGGTGAGAGACAGAGTGAGGCTCTTTAATGAGGGAATGTAGGAGAACAACAGACAGTAGTCGCAAACTGAAACAGAGGAAGATCTGTCTGGATATAAGGAAAAAAATAATACAATGACATTTCAAGCTTTCAGTCACTACACAGAATACCATTTTTCAATGCCCTAATGACAAAGAGGTCTTGAAGTTCCCACATGGGAGGAGTTGTTTTCCTTGTCTGCAGTACCTGAAAACTATGTATTCCCTTTCTCCATCTGTGGAATTTCTCTTAGGAAGGTTCAAAGTCCATCACAAGAATTTATTATTGTATTTATAAATATGCTGTGCCTTTTTTCTGCTAAGAAGAAGAAAACTACTGTTTCCACAATAAAATTATTCCTCTTTGAAAGGGAATATCCTATATAAAATAAAGTCTGTTCTGTAATCCAGGTAACTTGATGATAAAAATGCCTTCACTCCATGAGTAAATGTCTAAAGGAGAGCAGCAGACTTTCTGCTTCTTTTATTGATTTGGGGCTTTGCTGTGCACTGTCTAGTTGTACACAGAGTCAGCTTTCTACTTTATCTTTTTTCTGTGCTAATCTAGTGGAAGACATTGTACAAATTAGAATTGAGATCCTTAAGATTAAGATTCATAGTTATAGGCTTTGTCAGTGTCTTTAAGTAATTTAATAAAGCAGTGTATCTGTCAGATTGATGGACGTTGTTCAGATAAGTTCAGCTTTTGAAGACACACCAGACTAATTTCTCCAAGTGAAGACCACATGCTGCACAGAAGAAGGGAAAAAAAAGAAATTAATATTCAGAAATATTTCATGAAGGCAAAAATTTCACTGTGAGAAGACATTACAGTGAGGGAAATTTATTTTCTCTTCCATATCTTTAAAAAGTCCTCATAATTGAAAGATAGATTTCCTTTTTTTCGTCCTTAGTTTCTTTTTTTTTTTTCCAAATATATCTCTTCCACTTACCTGAAAGCACACAATATTTCTTTTGTATTGCTTTACTGGCAGCAGAGAGTAAAGGAGGACAGATGGAGCACTCAGCACTATCCCTCAGCACAGTTCATAGGAAGCTTTGCTACACCAAGACTGGCCGAAGAGAAGAATCATACCTTGGAGGTCCAGCATCCCAATAGTAGGCCTTTGACCTTTCACATCCTCCCTTTGGTAAGGAACAATACAGAAAAAATTGTCAAAAGTGTATGGAAAGATACCTTATCACATGTGCAGCTGCCTCCTGCTTAACCAAATTTCTGCTTTCCTTATGACAACCCCATTGGTTCAGAAAATTGAACACTTACTCTAAGAAGCATTCATACTAACAGTTATAATGAGCACTGCAAAGAAAGGATTTAAGTCAAAATAGGGGTTGAAAACAAAATTAACCATAGCTTGTGGGCAAAGGCATTTGTGGGTAAATGCATCTGTAATCATTTAACCACTCACTCATTTTAGTGTGTTCAGATGGCTGCAGCATTCAAAGAAATCAAAAGTTTTCACTGATTAGACTGTTTATCCACAGGTACCCATAGAATTTTGTAAAGTCATGAAGTAATGAAGCAAATGACTCTGTGTTAGATAACTGTCTCCTTGCATTTTTAATATAAACAGCCTTCAGACCAAGAACTCGCACTACTACTTATGCTCAGAATGTGAAAGAGATACTACAAGAATCATAGAACCCTAGAATATTCTGAGTTGGAAGGGACCCACAAGGATCATTGAGTCCAACTCCTGGGCAGCCCCAAAAGTCACACCATGTGTCTGGGAGCATTGCTCAAGTGCTTTTTGAACTCTGTCAGGCTGGTGCTGTGATCACTTCCGTGGGGAGCCTGTTCCAGTGTCCAAGCACCCTCTGGTGAAGAAACTTTTCCTGATATCCAACCTAAACCTCCCCGACTCAGCTTCATGCCTATTCCTTGGGTCCTATCAATGGTCACCACAGAGAAGACATCAGTGTCTTCCCCTGCACTTTCCCTCATGAGGATATTGAAGACTGCAGTGAGGTCTCCTCTCAGTCTTCTCCAGGCTGAACCTCACACGGCTGCTCCTCACACGGCTTCTCCTCAAGGCCCTTTGCCATCTTTATTGCCCTCCTTTGGACACTCTCCAATAGCTTAATGTCTTTTTTATATTGTGGCACTCAAAGCTGCCCCCAGCACTCAAGGTGAGGCTGCTCCAGTGCAGAGCAGAGCAGGACAATCCCCTCCCTTGCCTGGCTGGCGATGCTGTTCCTGATGCCCCCCAGGACATGCTTGGCCCTCCTGGCTGCCAGGGCACTGCTGATTCATGTTCAGCTTGACATCGACCAAGAAAGCATGCTGCTCCCCATCACATTTTCCTGATCACTTTTGACTGAATGTAATGGTGGCAATTTAATAATGGGATATTTAGTCTGACCCAATTCTTTTATTCAATCTTGAGATCAAGAGAGTAAAAAAAAGAAAAATGGCTAAACAAATGAAAGCGCCAGTAGCCGCAGCCTTCAGTGCTCGGTGACCTCCTCATGGCCCTGAACTTTGTCCTGATTTGTATGCACTATTTTTTCATCTGAAATTTTGCTAAATGTTTCAGAATTAAATTCAATTACTTTAAAAGGATCAATAATGTTGTAAGACATCTCAGAGTGAAGACTGTGCCTGAAATAAATTCTTAACTTCTTTTTTGGAGGGAAAGATATTTGGAATACGCTTGCATGTATGTTCAAAAAATATTAAAGATGTCCCTGAATCAGATTAAGTGCTAGCTCTTTGGGCCCTAATATCTTGGCATGCTGCCAGACAGCAATCTTAGTGATTGAGTCATTTTGTATAGGGAGACGTTCTTCAGATAATGCCCGAGTGAGTCATGAGATCTAATTCCATTAAAAAGAGTCATGAGGCCTACAATCTTAATTACATTTATGCTACCAAGCAGAGGAATGCTTAATGGAAAAGGATAAGAATAACTCATTTTGAGTCCCTTCCAAAGGAATCAGAATAGAAGGAGCATTGCCCATACCTGAAATACGAATTTCTGCTTTCTTCCAGCTGTGAGCTCCACAAGAGCTGGAATGGTCACAATACCATTAGTGAGATTAGAAATGCGGGGTGTGGGGTGGAAGATGCTAGAAGTGATGGTCTGGTGCTTTCCAGAGATTGTAACCTCTGCCTATCTCACTATGAATGAAATTCTCTTGGATGAGCTCACGTGACAAAATAAAACAATTTAATGACTGCTAAGTCTAGATAAACATAGGCACCCCTTCCATTCCTCATACAGGCAGAATCCACATTTTACTGTGCTAATCAAAGAGTAGCCTTGTTTTCTGTGTCAGCTGGATATAACAGAGATGGGGTTTTACTCAGACAACATAAGAAAGGAAAGAATTGTATTTTACACTGTGTTAAAAAGCAATTATTTAGAAGATCTCTCTCATATTTTCATGGTTTCTTCAACACTTGACTAAAGAGCTATTCAGAGGTTGGCATTTTTTGAAGTCAAAATAAAAATAAATTCCCAAATAATTTTGCTATATTTTCTACTATCCAAAAGGCCCAAAAAGGAGGATAATTAGTCTGCATATTTTTTAATAATCCAGTCTTTATACTGGGGTTCTTGAGTTTCATGGATGACAGGGACATTTCATTTTGCATCCTTCCTTTTTTACTTTCATTTGTGAATACCCCAAAGGAAGCATAAAAAATGCCACCAGGACAGTGCACACCACACGTGGTGGTGAAACCACAGCAACCCGCCTGACTTGTAGCAAGCCAAGCCCCCCGTCACATGTGGCAGGAGCTCTGCTCCGTCTGCACCAGCAAGCAGCACAGCACAGCACCAGGGCTGCAGGGAGGTTGCTGAGGAGCCCCTGCCCACACCTTTCGTGTGTCAGGGCGTTGCTTTGGGCTGCTGCAGCTCCAGGACCCAAAAGCCCACGAGCAGCCAGAGCTCACTGGGTGTGCCCCTGCAGCACAGCTTTCGGAGACAGGCCAGCAAAAGGACTGCAACATTCATAGATCCTTGAAAATTACTGACATAGGGGACAAAGGTTCAGATAGCACTTCCATTAGTCATGAAGTGAATATTTTAATCTCTGAACTCCTCAACTACAAGGTTTAATCTAATTACTTTACTGCGTGTTTCTGCAACTAATTAAAAATAGTCATCATTAAAATCTGGTAAAACAAACTTAATTTACTACTTCATACCTGGTCTTGACTGAAAAGGTGGTTTAATGCCTTGACATAACTAAATTGGTTGTAAGTTCCAGACTGCTGAAGCAAGCCTCATATAACAAGATGATCTGTCTTCAAGTCATTTTTGTCTTGACAGTTGCAGACAATGATTTCATTAAGTCTAGCACCAAAATGTCCTATTTTCTTCTCAAACAAATCCTAATCTTGAAATCTCAGGGGAAAATAATAAAGGGTGAAAAGGTAGCACTTCAATCAATGAATTTAAAAAGGCTTCAACATACAGTGTTTATTTTGTGTCAAAGCAACTAAGTTGTAAAAAATCATAGCACATAATGAAAGAAATTGCTAATTTAGTCACTGATGTAATCTGAAAAATCATCTTTATTACCTTTAGTTTCTTCAAATCGGATTTCATTTCTTCATACCACTCTGGAAAGTATGCACAGATTCATATTTTATTTTCATTGTGCCTCCTGATATTGAGAAGACAATGGCACTGAGCCACAGGCATCTCGGGTTGAGACTATGAACAGAGAGGGACAGGAGGAATGAGTCTTCAATCTGTTTGGTGTCCCAAAGGATATCTATTCTAGAGGAAATATCTTACAAGAGCCATGCAGGATGATTTCCCCACCTTGCCAAAGACAGCCTGCAGTAGAGCCAGGTATGGAGCCCATTTCTCTCAGTCTCACTCCAAGGTTTTAATACCATCCTTCTGATTCAGTTTTTGCACAATCACAATTTACTATTTGTGAAAAAGTTATGGTATGTAGATGCAAAATCAAATTCAATCACAGGTTATACTAATATCAACAGAGATGTCTGCCTTGTTCCAGCAATGGGTTATAACCCCTTCTTGTTATCCAAAAGCTTGTATCCAGTATACTAACAGAAATGACAGCAACATAAAAGCAAATAGTAATTCAAACTACTGATGTCAAGAGGTCTCTCCTTTCATTGGTACTTGATCACTTGATACTTATTTGTATAGCTGACTGAAACATAAACCTTTCCTAAGAATAGCCAAATATATCTCTTACCTCATGCAATTAATTACAGTTATTTGAAAAAATACTCACAGAAATAATTAGGAACATTTAAACACTATGGTATTTCTTAAATTCTTGGACTAGAATTTAAGTTCTGTCTTTTCAGATAGACATGCTAGTGGAACAGAGAGGTCAGAAAGTCCTGCAAGAAAACAATACTAAATACAATCTAAAAACCTTAAGAAGAGTCCATCAATTCCACCCTCACTTGTGTGCCACGGAGCTCCTGCCAAAAGGGTGAGCTCTGTCACACTCCTCCACTACGACCTTTGCAGGACATCAGAACAGTGACAGGAGACCTGGCACAAACACAGCCACAATGTGCTTAAAAAGCAAGGTAGAGGCAGCAGTTGAAAATTTGTGAAAGCATCCTACAAAAACACAATCCTAAAGCTGCAGTGCTGTTTTGTTCTCTCCTTCAACACAATGTTTGCTGAACAGTAACTCGTCCTAATGAATTCATATGATAAATGGTCATTGGTCAATCAAAGTACAACGCAATCCTTCATGGCAATTCACAGGAAAAATGGAACAAGAATGCGAAGGGCTTAAAGATTAATACCAATAAAAAAATTAATTAAAATGCTTGTAGGAAAAATCTCTCTAAGCAATCTTCAGTTTGGTCTGCTCCAGCAAATTCATTTTTAAAACTAGCTATTAAAATATAAACTGCCCTGTGAAATATTTTCATCATCTCCTCACAGCCCCTTCCTGAATTTGTTCCAGCAGAGCTATTAGCAGTGATTGAAGGTGAGACAGACAAGACGAAATTCTCCAGAGAACAAGGCAAGAGACACCTTTCTGCCCTCAACCCATCAACTATAATGAATGATAGGCACAGTGCATGACAGGGACTGAAATAGGAGACTGTGACAAAGACAGGCTTCAGAGTACTTCAGAATAATTCATTCAGTTGCATTTGGCAGCAGCAGATCATAATATTTTTTGTGTAGCTACACTGTCAATGCAAAAAAATAAAACACAGGATGGCATTTGCATGCTGATTCCGTTTTTCCAATTCTGAGTCAGAAAGAAAGGAATAGTGAGTTAATCAAATGTTTTGTTTACATTCTCCCTCCTGTTTCCTGCTGCCCATAGGCACATGGAGCAGTATGAGACAGACACATGAGGCTGACTGGGGAGCAAGGTCTAATTCGCAATGTGTTGATTACAGCTACTTCTCCTCTCTCTCTCACAAGACGGTCCATGCTAGAAAAACCCACAGATTTATTCATCAGCTGTGTTTGGAGTCTGTAATTGTCCCTTTGCTGAAAGAAGAGTTGGAAACATGACATTGCTCTTTGCAAGAGGAAAGGGAGCAGGGAGAAACTCAGAGAGAGATCCAGACCTGATTTGGAAATCAGACTTAAAGAAGACAAATTGCAACCCAGCCACCAGCCCACAGCTGCTATCACATCACATCATATCAAAGCACATCACATCACAGTGACTCTGTCTGTGCTTTACCTGCTGAAATCAGTGCCCCCAGGACCCCAGCACCTCTCTGTCCACACAGGCTCACAGGCAGCAGCTTGTCACAGCCAGGCAGAGCTCCATTGAAGCAGCATGTAGCCCAGTCTGAATTCAAGAAAGCCATGTCACATGCTTGGTAGAGGATTTCTGCAAGGCTCTGCCTCAGGGGTGGTGAGGGCAGACAGTATTGTGTGTTTGAAAGAAATGAGATCCAAAAATGGACCCTGAGATCAGGGGTACTCTATAACTTCCCTAACACAGGCCATTCTGGAGAGCCAGGAGCCTGGGGAGATAGAAATATAAGAGACCAAGCTCCCAGACCAAGCCCTGGGCCACATGACTCCTATCACATCTGGCAGGGCATTTCCGATGTTCAGGTTCTGAACCCATCTCTGATGGGTTTGAGCTAAAAGGAATACATCAAAACCACCAATTTCATGACACCCAGTGTAGAAGCAACACAGGTTCCTCTCAGTCTTAGTAACCAAAGCATTCATCTAGGATATAGAAAAATAAATATAATCATTTATTCAATTACTTAAGCAGGTTCAAACTTTCATTCCCCACTCCTTGCTCATCGCTAACATACAAGCCATTTCAGAAGACAGACAATTTTGCCACTTCTCGTTGGAAAAACCAGCACAGAGAAAAGAAGCAAGCATTATGCTAAACAGAGCACTCACCCTCCTCTGAGGCTTGTTTAGGCACATCTTGGTATTATAATGAACAGTATTTATACGAGAGGTACAAAATGTTTTTTATGGCAGGGACTGGTACAACCAATGTGCTATGCGGGGACTTTCCTTAAAAAAGGAAGACGTGGTTTTGAATTCCCATCAGACAGGAGAGGGGACTGAAATTCTGTCTATCACATCACAGGTGACTGCCCTGAGCACTGAGCTTATTGCTAGGGAGGAGGAAAGACGCTTCCTCTGGTGGCATTATACAACCATGATCCCCTGCTGTACTTAGAATAAAGATGAGCACGGCACTTACTTTCATGAGTTTTGTTCAAGGAGTCCCCAGTGGAGAAAGGCACTTTTCTGACGCAGAGGACAGGCTGGCTCAGCAGGCTGCTTGCCAGGCTCCTCTGTGTGGGGTTATTCAGTATCCCCATCCTCTGCACGGAGGTGGTCACTGTTCAAACTGAGGGCCGATAACCATTTTAGGAGCTCAGCAGCTAATGCTCCCCTAGGACATCCTTCCCAGTCTGACCTGTGACTCCCTGACGGAGATGGCTAACAATAAATCCTTCCTTTTGCACACTAACACACTGACTGGGACAATCTGCAACCCCCTTCCTTTGATCTGAGCAAAAAGATAAATGATGATGGACCACAACAGGTAATTTAGGAGCTTTTTCAGCATGGTTGGTTCTGTCTAGCAATTTGAATTGTATTTCCCACACAGTTTGCTACCAAAAAGCACTAATGAATTTAAGCTAATAGAACACAATCTCCTGAATATGAAAATACAGCAAGTATGGCTTCATGATGTATGCACAAAAAAAAAATTGGATATTTGCTAGGCAAAAATATCCCCAAAACAGCAATAAATATGCTTCAACAAAGCTAATTTCAATATGTTAAATGCTTTTACTGAAGAATGAAAAAAAAAACCAGCATGCCAGTGCAATACCTTTGGCTTTCAATGTACCTACATGGGATGAAACAGAGACCTTCTAACAAATGCACATTTATCAGTAAGTGCCACTGTTTGCCTGTCCATTACAGTTACCAAATCTCACCACTGACTTTCATTGGAGACACAGTATAATTGTCAGTAGGAGCTAGAGCTGAAGTGCATCTGTAAAAACAGAGTATCTCTCTCGTATTAATTTTTCATATAATTGGCCAAGGAAAACTTTTAAAATGGCACAACAAGAAAGTTGCTGCTGTTGGCCATTTAGTTTGGAAATGCTGTACAGAGGCATCATTTCTACTCAAACATGGGCATACTGCAAGGGGTTTGACTCAGGGTCTCGATGTGGATGGGAAAGTTCAGTATGTGCTTTCCCCACACTGAAAGAAATGAATGAGAAAAGATGAGTGGTCACGACGTTATGTGATGAGTCTTTGGAATTTCCAAAGCTACTTCAACCACAAATTCCTTAGGTTCACTCATTAGTAAGAAAAAGTATTCTTCAGATTTTTGTATTACCACAAATTTGACACTTTATAGACACTCAAAAAGGGAATTTGAAATCTCCATAGGGATCCAATTGGAGCAGCAGATCCCGTACAAGTTCAGGGCTGACTGGGAGTTTATCATTGCCACAGCCACGGTCCTCCAGCTCAGGGCCCTGCGATCTCCTTAGCCCATCATCGGTGTGGAAGACAGAGACAAAGAAAGCATTAACACCTCTGCCTTGTCTATGTCCCTGTTTGTTAGGTGACCATCCTCATTCTGTAATGGGCTGATGTTATTTCTGCACTACCTTTTGCTATTGACATACATATTTAGATTAATATATATGTGTGTGTGTGTATATCTAAACATATTAAATACAACTACATTTTATGAAGTTGCAATCCAATGCCTTTGAAACTGTTAACTTTGAATCAAATTATAAGTTTTCAGCAAACTAATAAACCAATTAATTTTATGTCATTCTGTTCTCAAACTTCTGTTCAGCATAGATTCCCTTAAACCAGGCATGAATGCTTTACTTGAAAAGGTCATCCTGTGCCTGCCTATGAAACTCATTTGAACCCATGCATAAACTCAAAACCAGAAGAGTCCCCCCTTGGCTGGGAACAAGTGGCACAGGCTGCCTGGGCTCACAGTGGCTCCTAATTAAAAAGCAGGGTGGGTAGAACATGAATATGTGGAAATGCATAATAAATATTTACCTTTCTGCATCATCTACTGCTCTTTCCAATGAGCCAAAATCCCTCACACAGGTGGTACTTTCCAGGAAACAGGTAACAAACTTTTCTGAACCTGGAGGGGTATCTCCTCCTGCAAGAAGTTTTACTGATTTCAGGGGAAATATTTGCAGAGGAGGGAGCTGCCTAGCATTAGGAAGAAAGTCGTGTGATCCTGAACAAAATGGAGACACAAGTCTCCAAGCATGTTTGTAACACAGTGGAGCGAGACACAGCAGCTGCTGTGACTGGCTACCCAAAGAGCTTGGCCAAGTCAGCTCACCTGGAGCCAGACTAAGGGTAGAGTTCATTTTAACATGCAAGCACTTAAATTTAAGTATTTGCATGTAAATATATTCATATGAGCAAGGATTTGAAGCAGGTACTCTTTGAGTAGGTGGAGACCTTGAACTTAATTCAGCTGCCCAAATACCATGCCTGTTACAAAGCCTTGCTGTTGAGATCTTCCTGGGAGGGCTGGCAAATACAGCAGGCACAGGACCTGCCAGAGGCCCACACCCCTCCAGGGCAGCCACCAGAGGCCAGCAGAATAACTAGGGCATCCCACCAACACTTAGACAACAGAACCGTGCCCTTGGTTCACGTGGAAAACTGCTTGCCTGTACCTAAATGTAGGTGTTTTAGTCTGGAGCTGACTAAGACTCATGAGGATCTACCCACAGTACCTCCGCACTGGAGGTACACTCCTGCCCTGCCTTTTCCTGTGTCCATATGGGATCCAAAGCATGAAAAGCAAAAGTGTTCCTGTGCCCACAGGTGCTGATATCTGTGCATGCAGTAAGACACATCTCTGTCACTGTTTTAGCATTCACAGGAATACTAACTTTGCGCAGAAGAAAAAACAGTCCTAATTCAAGAATCCTAACAATAATGACAGTCTCTTCTATATATACATCACTCTTTTTTTCCAGAAAATACATTTAGAGGTATCCACAATATGTATGCAAGCTATTCAACTCCCTGTAGAACACTTCCTTTTTTTTCGATAACCAGCATTTAAAAAGGTTTGACCAGTCTAACAGCATTTTTACAGGCAGAAAAAATATAAAACTTTTTAGTATACAAAACTGAAACAAGCATCTCATTTTGTGTATTGATTCATCTCAGAACACTTTGAAGCCCACAGAGAGCTTGAATAAGAAAGTCTGATGAATGCTTTTTCTCGTTTTCCTCTCAGAAACTACACAGTATAAATAAAATTAATAGCAAAGCAGTCTCTTTCTTCTGCATGACACACAAGCAAAAATGGCATAAATCATCTTTAAGATTTCCATGGGCAAAGTTTGCTCAGAACTGTTTGCCTATCAGTTTACAAATGAGAGTTTAATCTTTTACATGTCAAAGGTAACTAGTAGGAAAAGGGAAAGGTTTATTAAAAGTCATTATCAGTTTGCTTCAGATCTGAACAGAACCTGCTTCTTGGAAGCCTGTGGAATGAATACCCAGCTGTTCATTTCAGCCCTAAATGGAGTGACCCTGAACACAGCCTAACTGGCTCCTCCATTTACACTCAATGCATTTGCATCTTGCTGTTGCAGCAGGGCAGAGCCAACACTCTCAGGCTTACCACTCCCAGATGTTTTTTATTTATAAACCGAAGTCTGAATTTTATCTGTGTCTAATACTCAATTTCAAGACTATTACACCATCTAATGTCTTTTTTTCCCCCTAAATTACTGCTCGGTATCCTCAACCTTAACTGCATGCTGATATGATTTGTATATTGTGAACTGCCAGAGACTGAATTTTTATTGCGGGTGCAATGACTGCAATGAATGTGTGACTCATCACCACATCTTTTATTGATGGGGCTGGGGGTTACACTGCAGGACATTAGCAGAGAAAGAAAGATAATTTGCAAATTAAACTCTGTGGAAAGAACAGCGTCTTGCAGGAGAATATGACCAGAAATTAGGCGCCTCCTAGAGAGGCTGATCTTTTACAATCATATTCTCACTGGTTTAGCAGTTTTCAGCCTTTGGTCTGATTTTATTTCTTAGTCACAGTCAGTTCTCTTTCTCTTTGCCCAGCCATGTTGTCATTGCTTTACATCAAAATAAAACAACTTAAATACCAAACACACAGTGACAGGCAATTCACTATTTGTCTCTTCTTGAAAGCCTTTTCACATATAGTTAGTCAATGCAGAAGTAAATCACTGCTCCTGAATCTCTCTTCTCCTAACACCTAGGTACCCTGATTTTCTCACCTATTTTGTTTTTGTTCCCCAGCTTTCTAAACCAGACCAACATCCAGGCACTGCCTGTGGCCATATTCTCACGGAATATATACTACTTCCTTTCTGTAAAATAGCAATAAACAAACCCAGAGCCTGATGAAGACCAAGTGTTTGACAAAGACCATGTATTTCTCATGAAGTAACAAGATTTTTCTCAGCTCCCCATAAAAACACTCTCCCCTAAACTTCCACAGGCCAAAGAGCAATGAATTAACAGAGCCATGCAGACCTACCATTTAAGTTGGCAACCTGCAATTATCTCAGGTGAGGCAGACTCTCTAAGAGGAGAAAGGGCTGCAGGTAATTGTAAAATATTCATGCCCCCTCCCTGTGACGAGCTGGTTCAGGAACAGTGGGATACTTAGGAGTCAAATAGAGAAGTTGCTGGTTTGGCCTTTGCTAAAAAGCCTTGCTCATGAGAGGTTTTGTCAGGAGCTGTTTTAGCAGTGTGTGAGAGATAGAAAGTGAATTGGAGAGGTTCAAGGATGGGACAGAATCACAGAATCAATGAGGCTGGAAAGGATCTCTGAGATCATTGACTCCAGCCTATGACTGAACACCACCATGTCAACAAGACCATGGCACTGAGTGCAACATCCAGACTTTCCTTAAACACCTCCAGGGACGGTGACTGTACTACCTCCCTGGGCAGCCAATTCCAATGTCTAATCACCCTTTCTGTGAAGAACTTCTTCCTAAAGTCCAACCTAAATCTCTCCTGGTGCAGCTTAAGTCTACATCCTCTTGTCCTGTCGCTGGTTGCCTGGGAGAAGAGGCCAGGTTTGGATAGTTGGGGAATACAGGGGTGGCTTCTGTAAGAAGCTTTTAGAAGCTTCCTCCATGTCCAGTGGAGCCAGTGCCAGCCGGCTCCAGGACAGACCCACCGCTGGCCAAGGCCAAGCCAATCAGCGACAGCGACACCTCTGGGATAGCAGATTTTAAGAAGGGTGAAATTTACAGCATAACACCAACTGCAGACAGAGAGAGGAGTGAGTGCATGTGGGAGCAGGAGCTCTGCAGACACCAAGGTCAGTGAGGAAGAAGGGGGAGGAGGTGCTCCAGGAACCAGAGCAGGGGTTGTTGCCCTGAAGCCCATGGTGCAGCCCATGGTGGGGCAGCTGTGCCCCTGCAGCCCATGGAAGTCCACAGTGGAGCAGAGATCCACCTGCAAGCCCTGGAGGGCCCCATGATGGTAACTGGTGAGTGATCGCTTCCAGTTCCTTATCTCGACCCACAAGCCTTTCGTTGTATTTTCTTTCATCTGCCCAGCTGAGGAGGGGAGTGATAGAGGGGCTTTGGTGGGCGCCTGGCATCCAGCCAGGGTCAAAACACCACAGGGGAAAGTAATACTAAATTTGTGGTAAATTACTTGGGACTGAAACTTAAACATAATATAAATCTACTTAGTTCTTCTGGCCATTTAAATTAGACATTAAATAATAAATTTCAATGTGATGAGTATTCTGAGACCAGATAAGAATCCAGAGATCAAATAGGCAAAAAAAGCTCATGTAGAGCCCAAGACAATTCTCAGGACTCTTTGGAGCCATCACGTATGCTAACTGCTTTGGAAAGACCAGACACAACTTGACCTTAACTAGGAAGTCTTCTTTCACTTACAGAAAATGATCCCACAGGTCCCATCTTGCAAGCACTTTAACCTGAATAAATTATACTACTTAAAACCTAACACACTGTCCTCAGCTTCACTCAGTGTTCACAAAGCAATGAATACTGTCTTGCTGCCAGACACACAGCTCTTTAAAAATGACAATATCTAATTTTGCCAATTCTTTGTTTGTTGATTATTTGATCTTGTGTTTCATTAGCATATTTTTGCAAAGTTTTGAATAGCTTTGTGCAGTTGTCCTTTCAATTCATAGGTGGAGTCTAGATAAATTCATAAATACTTTTCCAAATATACTAGTGTTCAGAAAAGATCATAAACTACTTCAACTAAATAATAAACATACTGAATGTTTCACAAGTTGCTAGTGATCAAAAGGCTATATTTAAAAGGGGGAATGAGCAAGTTTAAGGCAGAGGTACTTAAAAAAAAAAAAGGAAAAAGGAGAAGAAAGCAACATGATTTAACATGAATTATTTTGGCTATGCCTGAGTGAGCACACAAGGCCATCACTAGTTTTAAGCATGTGCTGACATCACTGCTCAACCTGTTCAATGCAGTGCTACAGTTGGCTTGATTTTTGAAAAAAAAGGTATACAGGGTACCTTTAGCAGCAGTGGCCTAGTGACCAGCTCATCAAAGTAGCGGCACAATATAGACTGTCTTCCAGGACAATGAGGTACTATCCATGACTTCTGTAAAATTGAAAACAAAACTGAAAAATGTGGCTCTGTTGGATATCTGAGGCATTTCCCTTGAAAGGGCCATTCTAATGAAGACTATCTTGCTATCAGTTGAGGGTTTGTATGTGGCAGATTAAACATGTGTTTCTGGAGCACACTGGGAGCCCACTGAAACCCAACCAGCCTATAAATGACATGCAACCTTCTTTTTCTTTCTAATGCTGCCCATGTACCTCTCTTCGAATGCTTTTTAAAGAACTACTATTTTAACATACAAAGGGTTTTTACTATGTTAGCTTCCACAAACACTGCACAAAGAAAGAATAAACCCATTACACTGATTTTTTTCTGCTTTTATCCTTTGATGAGCTTGGGGAGGGAAAAAAAGAGAAAGAAAAATCTCCCACAGGCAGAAAGTATTTCTAATAACCATGCTCAATGTGCATCTAACAGGAAAAATTCACTCTCATTTTTAATGATAGTTACTGCTTATATGCCCTGTTATACTCACAACTTTATAATAGATTTCAATGCTTACCACAATGAAACCTCAAGTCCTTACCAGTATACAAAATCCATGTGTGCAAGAATTTAAATTATTCCACAGCTTCCCTTGCTGAATGGCATCACATTGAGCCATGTTTTATTCATCAACCACAAGCCTGACTTTTTAAAAAAATTCTTCCCAGCTGTTTAAAACAGCAGAAAGACCCTTTATGTCAATCGTTTGCTCTATACACTGTAGCTCACAGGAAAAGACCTTGGCTTGGATAAGTGCATCTTCATGGAAGTCTGTGTAGACATTGTATCAGAAAGCTGCTGCAAACCTGTGTTCAGGAACAGGATGACAGTGGCAATGCTCTCTGCCACAGAGGATGCAGCTTTTCTCACCAGACTAGAAATCTTTTCTGTAAACATGATCTGATTTTTGATTTATGTTCCCCACACCCACATTCATTTCATCTTGTATCCTACAGTCTCATAGGGCTGTGTACACTTGGGTTTCCTTTTCTTATGAATGTGTCCAAAGGCTTCTGTGGAAAAGGCATCACTGGAAAATAACTCCCTTTTGGCATCATCACTGTGAGTTGCTTTGTTAAGTGTACTGTGGTGGGTCAAACAAAAAAATATGGACTTTAAACAGTTTTGCAATAAAACACCAAGAAATGCAGCAGTGAGAGGGAACAGTTCATCTCTACTAGGCTGAATGGTCAAGAATGGATCTCGTATCTGAAGATGAAGCAAAACACCTAAGAAAGGTGTCTTAGGTAGTCACAGCTCCATCTGGCTTGTGTCTCAAGATTCACTAATGGCATATTGGTATTTTGTTGCTATCCTATGTGTGCAATAAATCCATAACGTTGCAATAACCCCGGCATACTTTCTCAGTTGTATAGGCAAAGACTAAAGATGGCAGACATAGGATGTGCTTCTGATGTATCTGCTCAACAAATAACTGCGTCAAAGGGTAAGAAGACAGGGAAGGCAGGAAGACTTACTCTGGTCCTTTGTTGTTTCTGTGTGCTTGGGCTGTGTGCAAGCCACAATCTATTGGTTATACACTATGAGAAGAATTGACATTTAAGGATGAAAAATTATTCTATGCAAATTTAATACTTACCACTAAGGATGTATCTAGGACAAAAATGAATTGTGCCTAATTACTACCTGTGGAGCCATGGCAGTGACTCTTACCTGAGTTAATAGCAGCCACAGATGGACAATCAAGAATAACATTTGGCCAGCAATCAGGATGAGAACCTGTGGAGAAATTATGTTTACCACATCACAGGCAATACACTAGGGTTAAAAACAACAACCTTCATCAATAATTCAGCCACCAGACAGATTCACTTCTGCATCAGAAAGCTCCTGCAGGACAAATCAAATTCATACTCTTTATTCTGCCATTCAACAATGTTTACTGCTTTATTAGAGATGGCAGTAGGAAAGTGTTTTCCCTCTCTCATCTCACACTCATGAATATGTCTTTCATAAGGAGTAAACTGGAACAGCCACCAGCTGGTTGCAAATAACCGGTCATTAGTGCTGACTGGGACTGACTTTGAAACCACAAAGCTCCTAAGCTCCTTCAGTTCCGACATCATTTTGCAACAATCCCTGCATCATATGCAGGAAGTTGAGAGTGCATAGCTCTCTTGGCTGTAATGTTTAGGGGGTTGTTTATTTTTCATAGCTCTGCTAACAAAGTAGCAAAGTGCTTTTGGTCTGCTGAGGAAAACCAAACTCCCTTATCAGCTCTTTTGAGAGTATCTCAGCCAAGTAACTGGTAAATTGCTCAAAGAAACTTGAGTCTATAGCCACCAGCTGCTGGTGGATCACCCTGCATGGGGATACACAGACAGTGCATCTCATGGAGACCATATGATTTTGGTGACCTTGATTTTGGAGCACCTGCACAGAGCTGGCATGGTTCTGGCTATATTAAAGAGAACAGAATAGAGATGCCAAGTTAGCTCCACTGCAGCAAGAGTTCGTTCATTTTTTTACTTGCATTTCACCATTTTTTCTTTCCCCTTTTGCAGGCAGTTACATCTTCTGGCCTCTTGTGTGACAAACCAAGAGCTGGGGTTTTATAAGTGATTCCAGTAAAGAGAAGCCAGTGAAACAGTTAGCCATCATTGATACAACTTTTTGTTTAGAAGAATTCCCAGACAGAAAGAAAAAGTCTAAGTTTCTGGTTTTCTTTCCACCCTTACATCAGTAACATGGAGGTGACTATATTACACCCTAAATACTCTTCCCTTATAATTCATACTGCTACTTGCATGCTGCTCTTATTTTACCTTTCCCATTTCAAGGTCCAAAGCAGATGACACAAAATGTTTCCACTCTGCTGGCTGCAAGAACCAGGAAAACTAATTCACCTTCTTCCTTCTGAGAATTACCAGCCAGCAGTGCGTGATTCAAGGACCTTATCCTTGCAGAGAGGCAAAATCTGTAGAAAGACTTCCACTGAACCTGATTAGAGGCCTTCTTGGGCTACTGAAAATTATTCATGAAACAGTTGAGCAATGAATAATGTGCAACAGTCAAGCTGCACAGCAGCAGCTTCAGAGGACAATCCATGCTCAAACACCTTCTTGATGCTGGTTATCCCAGGTTAGGCAACTCACTTATTCAGCCTCAGGACAGGGTCTCTCTCTCCCTCTCCACCCCTGAACTTCAGGATGCTGTTGCCAGGATAACTTCTGAAGACCTTTTAGGTTCAAATTTCAACATTTACCTATTCAGTGTTTGTCTCTCCCTTCACTCCTCCTTCAGTAAAATTCTCTCAGCACAGTCATCTGCTAGGTATTTACCAAATACCCAGGTGAAAGGGACATGGCCATGGGTGAGCAGACTTTTTTCCTAAAGCAGAAGAGAGCTGTGCAAGCTAAGTTCAGCCAGCCACAAGTCTTCAGCCTGCTCATCTCATGAGTGGTGCTTCATACCCTCAAACCCCATCACTCCCACCCTTACAGCTGGTCTTAATCATGCCGGGTTATTTTCTGCTTTTCTGGGACCAGGGCAGTTTGGATACACACTGAATATTAACACAGACATGGACATTATGTGCATGCAAAACTGAGCTACAAAAAGTATACATGTTATAAAAAGGCATTTGAGCCCTGGACAAAAAGGGCCAAGGTCACCAGGATCCTGCGGAACAGATGTGACGTTCCACTTCATGCAAAACTTGGTGATCACATCAAGGAACTCTGGGATATTTTGTAATTCTGTACATTCACAGTGATGTACAACATCAAACTTCTAAAAAGTCAGGCGGACTGAATGCTGAAGGTTTTTTCCCACTCCTTCAATCCAATACCTCAACACTGTACACCCTTGTCATGACCACACACAGATGCTATACAATATTCTCTGTGATTTTTTCCTTTGTCACTTAGTGCTATTCTCTCATCCAAATACCCTATACTGCCAAAATAATAGATAGACCCAGCTCATCCACACATATCACTTACTTTTCCAAGCTGCCTTGACTGCCTCCCCTTGAGGCTGAAATTTATGCCCATGATCTTCATAAACCTATCTTAAATGAAAGATCTACTCATTTCAACAAAACTTAATCCAACCCATAATGAGATAACCTACTCTGTCAAACAATTAACACATTTTGAATGGCCAAACTGCACCTGAAACCTGCTTATTCTAAGGAAGATGGGTTTCTGACTTCAACTAAATAATACACTGCTAACACAACAACTATAATTGCAGCCTAGTAACTCTGAAAATGCTTGTTCCAGAATTAATATCTGAGGCTTATTGTCAAGCCCAGAGGCAAACACATTTATTACATTTTGCAATTGGCAAACATAGACACAAGAAATAAAATCTTCTTTGAAGAAAAACCCTTTTGAGCTTCACCTGTTCGTGTGGGCGATAAAATTTCTAAAGAGGAAGGAAGAGAAATGACAAAAGAAAGACATCTGTGTTGGGCATGTTCCAGAACCACAGTGAAGGAGCAGTTAAAAATGTACCCTGCTGTTCAATTAAGGAGCAGAAGAAAAGAAAGTGCCCATAGGTTTTAAAATGTCATGACATTCTTGTACAGAAAAAAAAGTAAGAACAGGGTGCCCAGAAAGGTCTGTTTGCAAGTTCAGGCAAAATTGCAGCAGACCTTACAAATTTAGACAACTAAATATATTATTAAATTAATGATCAAAGTGTCTACCAAAGGCTGAAAAGGACTGGATGGTGGGTTTTGCATCGTCCCTTATGATACATAAATTTCAGCCCTGCATTGAATACATTTTTAAAAGAGCATTACACTGTGAGCCTGGTCAATGGAGGCTGTGTCTTGATTGGTAGAGCACTCTATTCCCCAGTGGCAGTGGCTGCCTTTTTATATTTAATTTCTAAGCCATCCTTTATTGCAGCATATATCTATGAAAGCACTCAGTCGTGCAAACAATAACAAAGCACAAAGGGTGTTTGTATTTTAAGCCATACATTGTAAATACAGAAAAGATGACCTCAAACTACTTACCTCAGTAGGAAATGGCAACGGACAATATTCATATTTACTTGTCTGAAAATTTGTTTTTAGGGAATTGTTTGCCTGGGGTAAGAGATGGGGGAGAATTCAGTGTTTCCTGGTCTCTGGCTGGTCTTATTTTGGTTTTTTGAAGAGTGACACACAGCACAGTAAGCCAGCTGTTGTATGCACTTGGAAAACACCAGCTCAAATTCCCACTGGAAGTTTCAGAAATAGAAATGTTGCAGGAACAAAGACTGCTCAGTGAAGGCTATTTTTCTTGAGCCTTCAGAAAGTGGTAAGAAAAGAGCCTAAGTTATCGTTTTCCCCTGCTAAAGCCTGTGCTTTACCCAATTCTGGTTATGCAGTCACCCCGAGCACAGTTGGTGAAGGCAATGCTCCCCCCCACCTCCATGTCTGGCCAGCACCAGCAAGATGGAACACGAGTCACAAATAGCTGAGTAAGGTTGTGTCAAAGAAATAATGGACATGGTTGCCAGGTTTCTCCTGTTAGGGATATAATCTCCAAAACCTCACAATCAGGGGATGAGTCCTTCCAAGAGTCTGGCCTTTAAGTGTCTGTGAAAGAGATGTTTCACTCCACTTTGTTTTTCCTCAACACTCAAACTGATCAGGAGAAAAAAAATTCTGATTCCTTCAAGAGCCTGCTGACTTCCACAGCACATTGCCAGCAAGTTGCCCCTGGGGTTTGCTGAAGGAAGATGACAAAAAAGGGGGGGAAATGGGGAAACTGGGATTTCTAGATCTTTCATTCAAGAACAGAAACAAAACCAGATATGGATCTTACACAGGGCTAAAAGTAGGAACTACAAAAACCTGCATGCTGAGCAGTGAGGTGCCTGAACTGCATAACAGGGGCTTGATGGAGAAAGGCAGGGCTGACATCTAGTCTGCTGCCAGCAGCCTTGCTCTCTCCTGAAAGGATATATCAACCTACAAGGGAGGGAACTACCCTCACCGCCAAACATATTCTCCTTCCACTTTCTTGGAGCACCAAATCCTGGGAAGATACGTTCTTGCTTTTCCAACCATGTAATGATGTAATGGAAATATCAACAAGGCTGTATGATTGTGATCCTCCCAGTCTACTCGTTCCACTTTATATAATTTGCCTTAATAGACGTTGAGAGAATAATCTGTGCAATAGGCTAGTGATTACACCAGTTATTCAGCTCCAGTTTTTAGTCAACGGGTCAATGACTACCTCAGGAATAAAAACCACTTTAAAACAGCACTTGTTTCCCAGCTGAGGAGGACCGGATCCAAAAGAAGGTAACAAAGACAAGGGCTCCTCATGCTGTTCTCAGACTGGAGAGAATGATCTACCCCGTAGAGAGAGTTCATCCCAGATGATTGTGGCAACTTGCAGAAAAATTACAGGTCCTTCCAGCACAAGGACCCAGAAAGTTTGTGGTTTGCTATACCCAGGGGAACAAGAAGGAAGGGGCCTATTTTCAGAGTTCTCATCTGCTTGATAACAAGAACTAACTAAAAGTCAGGTCCCTCAAATTACAGAATCCTAGGAAAGCTGTGTACTCCCTTCAGCAGTTCGTATCAAAGCTGTTCCTCATATTAATGTCTACTTCCCCTGCAGCTCAGAGGGCACTCACAGTTCCCCTCCCAAGAAATCAGAGTAATAGCCAAAGCCACCAGTCAAAAAGTGCTCCCAGATCCAAAAAAAAGTCCCTGTTTATTAACCTGAAAAGAGTAGTGTGATTTAAGCAGGAAACTTGAGAAGGTAATTCACTGACAAAAATAGGAAATAAAACCAGAAAAGGAACTTTGTCCACCCCAAACATGAACACCACATCCAGTCTAACACTGAAGTCCTCTCATTCAAGGAAGCCTGAGCTTCTGTGACAAAGGATTTTTCTAGGCACTAAGGTATCTGAAAGTTAAATTTTCGAGTCCCTGAGGGCCTTTTTAGAGGGAACATTTAGGTCCCTGCTTCCCTTTGTGGGAGTAAATCAGCAGCACATGCACATATGATGGTGAACTCACCCCTCAGCAGAGACAAAATCTCTCAAAGCAACCCACATGCTATCAGGAAGGGACATTTTCTATCACTGACACCACCAACAGTAACTTGACAGAATGAAGGCTGAGTTTGCTGATAAACCAAAACAGGGAGAAGGAAGAGTTATTGTGAAGTGAACCGGGAGGAAGAGTTTTTATGAAGTGGAGCAACAGGTACAGCAGCCAGCAAATCACGATTACAGCAGTGGGTACAATTATTTTTTCTCACTCGCAACAAACTCTTGATTACGTTAACAAAATATAGCAAAAATCTCTCAGGAGAACGCAAACGCCTTCTCCTTCCGGCGTGACGGTGGCTGCAGGCAGTTCGGTGCCGCTGCTCAGGTGCCGGGCAGGAGCATCCTGAAGAAATCGCTGGTTCCTGCTCAAATTATTCAGAGCAGTGCCATCTATTCAGCTGGCTCCATCTACCGGAGCCAGCTGCCGAAGGCCGGATCCTTGTTTTTCTTGGGTTTTGTTCCTGTTTTTAATTAAGTTGGGTGTTTTGATAGACGAGACAACGGCTGATGAATGCTAAGGATTTTAGAAGTACCCTTTGCATTTCATTAAAATGTCTCACAAAATGTTTTCTAAAGGTTAAACTTCTCTGCATGGTGCTCAGTTTCTTTAGATGTTTTGAATCATGAGGAAAGCACAGGGCTTTTTTTCTTTTTTTAATTGGTACTCTCCAGCACAATAAAAGCTCAATCAGTAAAGCACTTAAACAAGTCCTCACCTTTAAGCATCTAAGTGATTTCTCTGATGGTGGTGGAAATAATTGCAGGTCCTCAAAGTCCTGTAGAGCAAGGAGTGAGATCAGGGCAAAAAAAAACCCAACCAAAAACCAAAAACAACATACTTCTAAAAGTACCTGCCTCTTATCTGTCAAAGAAAAAGTATCTGTCTGTTACTCACCAAGGAATTACCCAGACATATTCTGGATTCAGAATCATGCATGGGGGGAAAAAAGCAATGAGAAGAGTATGTGAAGTAAAAGTTTAATTCTTATATGAAGAAAAAATAAATATTGCAAAATCACTCCACTGCTCGAACTAGAACAAATAGACAATGGTGGAGCATTTAAAGTCATTAACAATTTAGTATTGAGAAATCCAAAAATTCTTTTCTTATGGTTTAAAATTACTTATAGATTTTGCAGAACTGATGCTGATAACCTCAAATTCTTTCTGGACTTTTTAATACACTGAAAATCTTTCTCTGCTTGTGTGTTTAAGAGCACCAGGAACAATGATAATGCGAATTTTACAACCTGTATACCAGCTCTAGTTTTACACTCGAGAAAGCCAGACACAGAAAGTGTCTAAAGCTAGAACTTAAGCTGTGCTAATCAATCTTGGGTGACCAATCTGAGTGATCAATGAAGCCTGTAGCAAATATAAAAGGTGTTTCCCTTACCACTTTATGGACTGCACAAAGAAGATGATAAGGAATTAATTTTCAAAAGAAAAATAAAGGACCTCTAGTGAAAGTATTCTGCTTATATTTTTTAAAGAAATAAATTCTTAGAACAACTTGTAATTAAATTGTGGACTTCTGTATAACATTTTGTTAAGGATATCAAAAGTATAGAAATATGCTCCAAAAGTATTATCTTAATTTATGGATTATAACTACATCAAAGAGCTTTAGTACCCCATTCTTGTTTTTCAAAACTGACTTTTTATATTCTAAGGTATATTTAAAGCACATTTGCAATCAGCTCCTGATCAGCTGTGAGTGTGCTCAGCACCACCTCAAATCTATCCCTAGGTCTTTCCCCCTGTTCTCCAGACAATGTGACACACATCATTAGTGGCCAGCTGTGATCATATTGCCTTGCAGCTTACTGCCACATCTACAGAAAGTTTTTGAGCACTCATGTGTATTGTGATGGTCTCTGTTGGCAGCCAGGGAGTCTCTGAAGAGCCAGGCAGCTCCTTCAGAGCAGTGGAAGTTGCTTAAATCCCTGGTATGCAATTTTAGCCAGCACATTTGCCTAAACCTCATTAGGATGGGATTTCTTCAAGTGCTGGTGATCTCTCCAACATCTAATCCAACAGAGAGCATCAGAGCACTCTGCTAGGAGAAGCTTCATGCTTCAAAGGAGAACCATTGCTTTGGAAGAAAAAAACCCTCTGAAAATAGGCTGGTTGGTTTAGGACCTGATGAGTGGCTACAGCTGGCACAGAAAGCTGTACAAAGTGAGAGAAATAACAAGCATCTAATACCTGTCCTGGCTGTGAGCAGGCCCACAAACACCTTTTCCCAGCCATGCCAGAGTCAACCAGCAATGCTTGCTGTCTGTACCAGATCCATCAGGGCCTGGTGCAGCATTGCAGTTTTTGGGATTGAAAGTCTTCATCTCATTACCAAGTTCCTATATCAATTCTCCCAGCATCCTACGTAATGATTCAAGAGCTTTTTAAAGATGAAAGTAAACAAAAAAGACTAACTTTCATGATGAAATTATAAGGCATTGAAAGCAGCTCCACGATTATGAAGGCATCTGCACTGATCTAAGAACAGAGGAAGAGTGCAAGCAGGAGAAGACTTTGGCAGAAAAGCAGATAGAGACAGACAAGCTCTGGAGATCAGCCAGTCTTTCTTATTGGAATAAAAAACATCTCATTTCAATCTTAGGACGTGATTACTCCTGTGGCTTGCCACCACTGTTGAGTGACAATAAGAGAGCTGGATGAGTGACCAGTTGACATGGGAGGTAATACAAAATTAGGTTTTAGAGTGAGAAAACTAAACACGCAGTGAGGACAGTAGTCCATTAACTGGAACACTTCTGAGCACTCACAGAGCACTGCTCAAAGCACATTTTTGCTGCTTGTTCCCCAAGCAAACTGCACAGGCTTGAATCATTTAGTTGCTGAAGCACAGTGGTTTTTTACCAAGAAAGAGAAAACCAAGTCCATTTGACAAGACACCAAGAAATTTGGAGGGAAAAAATGTGCTTATCATTGCTTTCCTTTCATTTTGTATTTTACATGTAAAGTGCATGATACTGTACTTTATCTCATTCTGAACTACAACACAGATCTGACAGGAATATCTTTGTCTGGAATGTAAGCACAATGGGAGTCCCGAGACATCCTTCAGTCATACACCACATACACACATACATGTTCACAGTCATATAAATGACTATACACATACAGGTATATGCCTATATTTTGAGCTGAATAAATACATATGACAGCATCTCTTAGCATTAAGGGATTGTCTCTTGAGCAAAAGGGCAAGATTTTAATTTATTGGTAAGATTAGTTTTTTGCAATGTGCAACATGGCTGCAACAGACTTTTTAACACAAGGAAAATCACGTTACTGTACAGTTACACTCTCCATGCTGAATTTAATTACATGTAATTTTTATGCCTGCCGCAAATTGATAGGATTATTACTGGGAGACATCTACAGGTGGGAACTGAATGTGTTATTAAGTCTTTAAAACGAGTGAGCCTGACATTGATGTCCTAAGGTTTTGTGCTGAATGCGATGCCTGGTTACTTCCCTAGTAGCTCTCCATTGCTCCACTAAGGATCAATTTTAGATCCCTGGGGTCAAGAGAGTCCTGAACAATCCACATTCCGATGCTGAGGGACAGTCAGTCTGAATGGATCTTAGGGAGCACAGCCAAGGACCAAGGCCAAGCACTCCCTGGTACAGCCTTGCTGGTCCAGCTCTGGTATGGAAGCAGGATGGATGATGGGATCCAGGGCACCCAGTGGAGGTTCCTGGGTTACTGCAGACCTGGCTTCCTCCATGAGTATAATTCAGGCTTTGAGTGCAGGCTTGTATTCGCTGGGCCAGGAATCTCTCTCTCATTCTCTTTGACTTAATTCTGTACTCCCTCGGCACTGGATTTTAAATAAGCCTACAATCAAAATACAGCATAAAGGTAGCAAGAAAATCTGCTTATGGATTTAGTATCACATATCCAACTGTGATATATTACAGAATCCTAGTTCTTTCAGCAGCCCACAGCTGAGTTAGCTTCTTGCAGATACCAGGGATAGGACAAGGCAGCTGGTGGGTGCTCAGGTCACTGTAGATGACATCAGGTGAGATGGAGTCCTTGAATTTAATTTAGACAAAATGCTTCTTTCTGCAACAGTCCTCATGATAGTGCTCCAACCCACTTCCGACATGTGGGAGATCTAGAGACACACTAGGAATGTTCCTAAGGTAGTGCTGTTGGCTTTTACATGCTGGAAAAGGAAACAAATAGTATGTAGTACATGATCCTACTGTATAACAACAAAGTCCAAGTATTTATCCCTATAAAAATGCCGGTGGAAGCCTTGCCAACACCAGTTGCTTAAATAGAGGTGATCACTTGGCTTCAAATTTTGAGTGAGCATTAACATTAAAATAAATGTTCATTTATTACCTACTTCTGCATTTGTATCATAAAATGCTCACTCTTCTGACAAGTGTGAGAAGGCTCCTCATATGAGTGTTTCCTGACCTTACTTTCTGAATTAGATTTGCTAAATGTTGGTTGCCAGCTGACAAGTGAAACCAGTCATCTGGTCCTGCACTGGCTGTTCTGGGACAGCAGCTTCAGGTGATAAGTTTTGAAATCGGCTCCATGCAGTTTTAGAAGATAATTGAGAGCGTTTGTTACATTTTATATCTATAACTATCACACATAATTGCATTTCCTACATGCATTGGGATGTATCCACTGTCTTTGCACACTAAGGGATCACTGAGTTACATACACAGAGTCCTTCAAGCAAGTCAGATGCTAATTTAGCATATTTCCCCCATGTTTGCCCATGTCTGACAGGAATGATCCACAGGAGATTTCCTTATCTGTGGAGAAACAACTGGGGGTCAGATTGGGGTGTCCAAGAGGACTAGACCCCTATTGCTTAGAAACTTAAATTCACATTACCATTAAGCTATTTTGGCCCCAGATTAGCCCATCCCTACACCCCAGGAACAGCCCCTCCACAGCTTCACCACCAACCACAAAACTCCCTGGAGCCAGCAGCAGCTGCCATCTTCACACAGCATTGCAACCTTCAGTGAATCACAAGAAATTCCTGTAAATTAATCTCACAATTTTCCAGTTCGTTACAAGGTTTACAGCAGAGACCAAACTAGGAGAGCACAATGAGCAAAAAAAGTCATTCAAGTGATGACAAACAAGCTAAAGAAGTAGCTGCAGTTATCTAGAGGTATGTCTTTGTGGTTTACAAAAATGAATACTTTTTAACAAAAAGGTGTGGTTATTGGTCATGTTGTGCAGGCTATTTACAATAAATGTTATCTTAAAACTCACTGGCTATGCAAGAAAGAAAAAAAAGAATATATTTTTTGAGAAAAAAATAAGGAGTTTTATTTTCAAACTTTTGACCCCCCAAACAACAAAACAATTACACAAATGCTTGGCTTCAATCATATGCTGAAGGTACCATAATCAGTGACATAAAACATAATGGGACTTCAGAGTGTTTTGAATCAGCTACAAAATTAATTTCCCATTGAATTGTGTTTCAGTTATGTTTCATCACAAAGTAGGGTCATGGGAAGGGAGTTTTTAACTGCTTTTGGTATTTCTAAATAAACTTATTGAATCAGTCAATTTGTAAAATATGGGTTTTCAGAATTGCCTAAACTGAGCGGTCACAAAAAGTCACAAACCTCCTGGTATGATAAAATCACAATTTAGCATGTTGGCAAAAGCCAGGTCCAGTTTATGGAGAACAGTATTACCAGTACTATTTAGATTGCAGTTTCTTAATAGTTTAGTTGAACTAAAAGATTCTGTTTTCCCTCAGTTAATTTAGAAAATCTGTGTAGCTGACTGTATGGAAAGGGTGCAAAACACATAGTCGTACATAAAACCTGGAAATAAGCATAGATACATGTACAGAGAAAGCAGATTATTTCACTATTTTAATTTGCCAAATTTTAAATTTGGCATATATGTCAGTATTTATCTTGTAACTACTAGCTAGTCTTACAGCAGAAAGAATAAAATGAATGATCAGCCTGAAGAAAATCACCTTCATATAGTGGCTGTTTAGCCACCAACATCCAGGATCAATCACGGCCCATTGGTTGAATGTCATGTCATTTAGGTATAACTCAAAAACATTTAGAGGTTTTCTTACACATGAAAACACCACGCCTGAAGAAACAGTGCTGTCAGGTAGGTCACAGAGCAGTTAAATGTTCAGAACATGGAGAAGTGGGCAGGAACTCCAATCTCAGCACTCCACAATCACATGATAAAAATGATTGATATTCCACAAGTTGAACTCTGAACATCAAGTGCAAAGATGGCCTCAAGAATTCAAAGCTTAGACAAGAGTCTTTGCGTGTTGATTGATGGCCCTGTGTCACTCTGGTTTATGGGTTATGACCATTGGAGACTTCAAAATGAACTAAGCCAAACATAACAGCATCCTTGCTCAGTGAAGCAAGAAACCAAACTGTTCTGTCAAAAAAGAAAATACTTAGCTCAAAAAATCTGTCAGATTTTCAACACTTTTGACAGCTTCCATACTCAATGCATACAAAAGAGACTAAGATGAATGCAATCAAAGCATCCAAAATATTTCTTTGATGTTAAAAATCCCTAATTTGGTATAATAGCCTTAAATAATTCACACATCTCTTTTATGTAGGTCTCCCTGTCTTCAGAAGAAACATCTTCATTAAACAAAAATAAATTATTCTTATACTGGACAGCATTAGAGACTGTCCTTACATACAGTAAAAATGTATGATAGTATTTTAATGACACTGATGAACAGCATATTTTAAAATATGCTGAAAAATAGCTAATTTTTAAGCACACAAATATCAAGTGTGTTCATCCTGTATTAGGACTGTCATTTCTTGTGACAGAAGGAATTTTTCTCAGCATCTAAAACGAAATGTATATTAATGGTCATAATTACCCAGTCCTTGAAATTCAGCCATAATTGTTATTAGGACATTGCTTTGTAAGGTATTTGCAGTCAATTTGCAATCTTCTGTTCTTTAATTTCATTAGGAATCCTCACGTCTGACATCATTCTTTTTGAAAAAGAAAAATCACATGAAACTGGATTATTAATATGTTGCTGAATTTTTTTACCATTTGGAAAGCTGCAAACAGCATAGAGTTTATGAACTCTCACCAAATTTAACAGAAGAGTTTTAGATCAGATATGAGCAATCTAAGGAAAAACACCTATCCAAATTTATAAAAGAATAAGAGGCCTTGATTTTGTACTGAAGGTACACTTAAAAGATTTGAACTGAGATCTAATCATCAGTTGTGATTTTCCAGAAGATACTTTTCAAGACAACTAGAAAAATGAAGAATGAGCATCGTTAAAAGGTAAGAACTTTCTAATAACTCAGAAACCATCCTGTCACATTTTTGTCATTCATACAGTTTAGATCAAAGCACAAGTACCTGACTGGTCTTTTTTATTATTATTATTCCTATAGCATTCTTGCTTCATATCTGTTTTGACTTTAAACTCTACTTTTCTTGTTGGGAAAAACTGACAGCTGGATCCTGTCTTTCTGTCTTGCAGATGACGTGCAACCACGTACCTCAGTACCCCAAGGAACACGGCTGGACTTACAGGAACAGAAAGTATGACACAAAGTACACAGAGAGCCAGAACCTCACGTACCTCCTTTACAATCTCTGGACAAGAGGATTGTTCTCTACGAGATATGCTGTTAAGCAGAGTTGAAAAAGTATCTTGTTTATTGCAGAATTTTCAGATGCCAGTAAGACTTTTTAAAGCCTTACACATTACAATAGTTTTTAATCCCCCACCAAGCTAGTATTCCAAACCAGCTCTTCTCTCTTTAAATTCATAGATACATTACTCTACATTTTTATAGAAGCAGGACTCTTGCACACACTTTAGAAATTATGCTGTTTGTACAGATCTTTTTTCAGACCTTCTGTTCAGTTGGTTGGACAACAAAGAATTAGACTAAAGAATTTTGTTTATTTCTAGATATACATTTGCTTTTATATAGGTTACTATTCCTCATATATCGACTTGTAGGTGGGATCACTTAATATGTGCAGTTCCAAATCCATTTTATTGATAGCCATAGTTGAGTCTGGATTTAGCTTGCCTACCTTCAGGAACTCAAAGTGGTGCCTACACTAGAATTCTCATTTCTTTAGCTGGCCCACTTGTCAATGAAGAGAGGTAGACATCCACCAAGGCAACTCAGCTGCATCTGAGTGATGATACACTGCATGTGGAGTTTTATACACACAGAATGAAACCTTACACCTGACAAAACAACCAGCTGCTACTAATACAGGGAGAAAGTCCTGTCCAGCATGTCTGAATCAGTTAGTGCAAACTTTACCTGTGTAGTACTCCGTCCTGACAGTCCGTGATTGGTGTCTCACATCTGTAGTACCCTGATGTGAAAAGACAGCTTGTCAGACTCTACCAATACAAACTGCCTGTTCAGAAAACACTTTTCTAATCATCTTTCCACTATACAAGAGTTGCACTAGAACAGAAGAAATGCACCCACAGGCTGTGTAAATACAGCATGCAACACGTCAGCATTTGTTTTTGTTGCCATCGCGTCTTCAGGAAAAGGTAACAGACATTTTTAAACCCAAAAGTTACATCTTAAAAGCAAGAGAGTTTCTTCCCCGTTAAAGCTGCCACAAGGAATAGCAGTCCTTAGCCTACAGTGTAACACAGAAACCTGGGTCATTTGTTTCAGAATAGTGTTAATTCTTCAGAAAATGTGAACACTGCTATTTGTTTCTATGCCAGTGGCCTGAAGGAAACAGATTAACTGTTTTGTTGATCTTTGGGAAGAAAAATACTTGGTAATCTCAACAGACTTCATGAATTCCAGATTCATAAATTCTACTAATTCTACTCCTCTCCTTCTAGTTATATACTGGAGCAATTCTGTTGATATGAATGGTATAGTCTCCAAAAGAATGCCCAAATGAGAGTTGAAACACATCCACTAAACTCTGAGCAGATTTTTATCTATAAGAAGTAAAAATTGAGAGGAATATTTAAAAAGAGAGAGAACAAATTTCTCACTTAAATATTTCCACCTGAATCAGTTCCACTCACATCACAACAGGCAAGCTCAGTAGGACAGTGAGGCACCTGAGTTCCAGCTGTTGCTAACAGCAGGTAGCTTTATCCTGGTATTCATCCACAGCTGTTGAAGTGCTCTTTTGGTATAGGACTGGGAAGAGGTGCAGATTTCAATCTGTTTCAAACCAAGATCCAGGAATCTTCAACCACACAAATTTTTTTGTGATTGAAAATGTGAACAGACTTTTCAAAATAAATACTGTTGGAATGAAGGCTTCTCTGGACTTAGGCCCAGATGAAAGCCAAAGCACAGGAGTTGAATTAACACCTTTGGACAAGCTGAGATACATGAAGTCATACCAAAGTAAAATAGAAATGTAGATTTTTAGCTTTCAGTAGAAATACATGCTAAGTGCCTTAAATACTAAAAAGCTGCAGCAGAGACCTTAAACACAGTTCTTTCTGCAGCAGTGTTGCCTTTTCACAGAATTCTTTATTTTAGACAAAATATAGATAGAACGATATTGTTCACATTTTTTAGATATAATGTTCACATAAACAGTAAGAGCTGATAGAAACTGTATACACAAATCTGTGTAATACCTATGTAATGCTTACGGCTGTTAGAGTTAGACCAGGATAGGTTAAGAAAAGAAAAACTAGAATCGTATTGATTTCATTGGTTAATTAACAAATATAATCCACATTCTGTGAGAAAAATAATGATAGTAATAAGGAATTATGGGAAATTAGAAGATGTATGCTGCCTGCTGTTTGCTGCTGCTGCTGCTGTTGCTTGGCTTTACCATGTAACCCCCTTGAACTCTGCCTTCAAGAAACTATGAGACTATGAAATAAAGAACTTTGCAGAACAGCAGCCTCCTCTGCTCTCTTTTACCCTGGTCCGAGAAGGAAGGGTATCCCGTCAAAAAATCAACAAAATACATAAAATATCTTTAAAATGCCAACATTTAAGGACGCACCATTGTAAATTAAAGCTGGCTTCCTGTATCAGAACACAGAGTCAAGTGAGACGCATAGACTTCTTTACTTCTGAAGAGTAACAGATTTTATGTTGATAATGAATATTTCTGATAAAATGTTGGTGGCAACAACTTAATTTTTATACTCACAAGAAAATCTACTAATAATTTTTACAGCTTTGCTTTTCCTCACTGCACTGTGTTTAACTGAGAAAGGTCTTTTTACAACTGTGCATAAAGACAGACACTGCCAAGAGAGAAATTTTTATAAGCCTTATTAACAGGAGTTTCTTATATCTCAAGTATTTAGTATGTAATGTTCTTTTTGCTACTTAATAAGAATTGTGACACAGAGACCTATTGTACTGAAAAAAAAAAGAATGTATGTTCTATTTTTTCTTCTTTGTAGCATCCAGATTCCATTCTTTAAGTTATGAAGTACACATTTAAGGATTTACCAGAACCAAGCAGGACTAGTGGCACTGCCCAAATATTGCTCCCTTAACACTTCTACTTGGCACCACCCATGAGCTGGGCACCTCAGCCTCAGCAAAAGGCTGCTTTTACCCCTCCGCTTGGGGTTAGGGTTAGGCTTAGGGTTAGGGTTGAGAAAACCACAAAGCCCAGACCTCCAGAGACACAGCAACTGCAAAAGGCATGCCAAGGGGAGCAGACCACTGCCCCAACATTGCTCCCTCCACAGCTTTCTGATTGGCACCACTCAGGTGCTTGGCACCTCAGCAAAAGGCAGCTTTTACTGCTCCCCTTAGCGTCAGGTTTATGCTTAGGTTTAGGTTTGAGAAAAGCCTAGAGCTCCAGGGACTCTGCAACTGCAAAAGGCATGCCAAGGGGAGCACTTCACATCATCTCATTTCATTTGATTACAATCACTTCATTTCAGAATGTTCTTTTATTTCTTTCCATTGAATTTCATTTCATTGTAAATCCACCACAGTCATTTTGTTTCCCATTTTTTTCTGACTTTGAGAGTTTATTTCCTTTTATGAATTGAAATCTTGCTATTCCAATGCTTATCAATTCGCCAAGTTTCGGTCCATTTCCCTGAACTGCATGTTGTCCCATGCCATTTTTTTTTTTTTCACTTTGTTTCAGAACTTTCTCCTTCTTTTTTTAGCATTTCATTTCATTAGCTTCTTCTCCTGTCTCTTCATTTCACTTCAAAAAAAGAACACCCCACTCCCTTCACATGAAAATGCTACAGCAGGCTCTCTCTGAGGCTATATCTTCTCATGAAAATAAGAAGGTAGGTTAGAGTAAAACACAGTCGGATTTGCACAATGATTTTTTCAATATTTCCCTGGAAGAAACATGCAGTTCATTACAGCTGAAGACTGAAAACTGAAAATTTACTTCTTGCATAACTGGTGATATTGCAGGATGCTCAAGTGCTAGCCTGTGCTACCTTAGGAACTGAAACATCTTGACCCTTCATGTGGAACAGTTAAATGGAGTTTGTTTAAGTGGCACATCTGCTCTTCAGGCTGGGACTTCATTGCATAACTGCCTTTTCCAGCTCAGAAAACATTTGTTTATCCGACCAAATTATAACTTCACTTTCCTTTTTGCAAACATCTGTTTGTAGACAGGAAAATCTCTTTGGATGTGAAGCTTCAAAAAGCAGCTTCAGAAATTTTTTTGCAATCTTGAAATTGTGATCATTAGCCAAATTCCTCTCTAAACTTCTGTGAGAGCAAGAGTTTTACTTCTTCAGTCTAGTCCCTTGGCATGCCTTTTGCAGTTTCAGTGTCACTGGAGCTCTGGACATTGGGGTTTTCTCAAACCGAACCCTAAGCATAACCCTAACTCTAAGAAGAGCAGTAAAAGCCTCATTCTTGTGAGGATGGTGCCAAGGAGAAAAGTGTGGAAGGAGCAATGTTGGGGCAGTGCCATGCTCCCCTCGGCATGCCTTCTGTAGTTGCAGTGTCCCTGGAGCTCTGGGCTTTGTGGTTTTCTCAACCCTAAGCCTAACCCTAACCCTAAGTGGAGCAGTAAAAGCCACATTCTTGTGAGGCTGGTGCCATGGAGAAAGCTGTGGAGGGTGCAATCTTTGGGCAGTGGGGTGTTCTTGCACTGGAATAGACCAAACCTTGCTGAAATGATACTCACTGAAATCCCAAAATCAGCCAACCAAGTGAAACAAAGAGACAGGAGAAGAAATTGATGAAAGGAAATGCTAAAAAAAAATAAGAGAAAATTCTTAAAGTAAGTGAAAACAATAAAATGGCATGAGATGACATGAAGTGCATGGAAATGGACCAAACCTTGCCAAATGGATCCTCACTGAAATCACAAGATTTCATTCCTTTAGTGAAATGAAGAATTTCCTTTCATGAAAGGAAATAAAATTTCGAAGTCAGGGAACAAAGTCAAACAAACTGACTGGGGTGGACTTCAAATGAAATGAAATTCAATGGAAAGAAATAAAAGAAAATTCTGAAGTGAAGTGATTGTAACCAAATGGAATGAGATGACATGAAGTGCTCCCCCTTGAGTGCCTTTTGCAGTTGCAATGTCCCTGGAGGTCTGGGCTTTGTGGTTTTCTCAAGCCTAACCTTAAGCATAAGTTTTGGTACACCCATGTTTAAGTTTAAGCCCGAGAACATGAACAGCTTCTACCTCACCTCTGTTGAGCAACGCTGCCTGTATTAACATTGCCCACACTGAGCTTGCTAGTGGAGTCTGCAGCTAACTGAATCATATTGACATGTAAATGAATGTTTTTAAGTACATCCCATCATTTAATATACAAAGGGTACCATACTCTGTAGAGTCTTTATTACAAATTTCTGGTTTCCTCCCCATGGCTCTGAACCAAATCTCATGTACAAGTGGGAATGTGTTATTCTGCATAATGAATACCTGACCTTTTATTTCTACAAAATAATTTCCAGAAACAATGCCAAAGCATGTAGTGCCACTGATAAGGTGACACTTCAGCACTTTATATGCATATTTTATTGGGAAAAGTACTTTAAAAAGATGCAGGATTCCAATTAAACTTTATCACTTGACTATGCATGCCCACAATAACAAGATTTTATATTAATATGACTGTGACCCCAACACATGTGGAGCTGGTCAGAATTATACACACTGTAGGCTCCAACACTTCCCCTAGAAGGAACCTCTGCTGGAGAGAGGATACTTGAAGCAAAGAAATTTCTGGAGTGTGATGGTAATGGAACATAAATGCTTTACTGATAGGGATTGCACTTAGGTATTGTGCTTAAATGTGTTGCTTAATTAAAGCCTTAGGACATTTCATTTCATGTTTACACTTAAAATATCCTTTAGTACTTACCTCGCTATTGCATAAATGCACCTGTGATGATTATTTCACCTGTATCTGGCTGCAACCCAGACATTAAATAACCATCACAAGACTGGGAGTAGTGTTCCTATTTTACAGACACCTGCAGGATTGTTCTCCACAGCATATGGAGGTAGCCAGGAGCCTGTGACAGGATTTATTTGTGATTGACTCTAAATGCATCCCACAGTACCAAAATTTTTTGTTGCCTAAGGTTCCTCACTGACTCACAGTCAGATCAAGCTTAATTCAGTCACCAAGAGATGAATGCAGTTTTAAAATTCAAGAAGCGTCAAAGTGAAACCTTGGCCTGTCCAGGGTGTTCTTTCATTTCTCCAAAGTATGCATTTTTCTGAATGAGGAATACACATTGGTATCTAAGGATAGCAATAGCTATCAAATGTAATTTTAAACTCAAAATATTTTAACATCTTTTGGAATAAAGAGACTGTGTTTTGTCCAGCAGAGGGAGACCAGAATTTTAGAGAAATGTAATACAAACATTAAGCATAACACAGAAACAAATTCTTTCACTCAAATGTATCATATACAGATTTTAATTTATAAGGCATAGTACCCTATATTTAATTTATAAGACATAGTACCCTATATTAGATAGACCATTAAATGTAGGCAAAATATGGAGTAAATCAGACCTAAAACCATATCATAGTGCTCAATACTGATGTAGGATTTGTAGCCTTCATCCCACTTCAAGTCTGGTACTATGGAAATAATAAAAGAAAACACAGCCAAGCAAAAATAAAATCAAATTCAATAATAAAATAAAATTAACTCAGTGTGTTTTACATGAGAAAACACCTGCCACCAGTTTGCACTCAGAAAAAGGTCAATGGAAACCTGGAGGAAGCTCTTTGTAGAGACTGCCTGGTCTTTTTTTTATAGTGGCTCTATAAATCATGATTCCAGACAAGAAATCCAGTCCCTGGACCAGCCAGTTCCACCCTCATCTCCCTGTT
Source organism: Struthidea cinerea (assembly GCA_013397865.1). Taxonomy (NCBI): domain Eukaryota; kingdom Metazoa; phylum Chordata; class Aves; order Passeriformes; family Corcoracidae; genus Struthidea; species Struthidea cinerea. The sequence goes on along the minus strand of VZTI01002192.1, from coordinate 1,397,929 downwards.
TCACAACCGGAGAAATTCATCACTCATTGCCTACTTCAAAAGCAGTTTTAAAGCTACGTAGAGTGACTTTTGACCTCACTGCAGCTTATCTGGCACAGTGCATTGTTCAAAGGCTACTCAGATTCACAGCAGCAATAAAAAAGAGCCACTCAATAAGCAGTTCTTGTGTTTTCTTTGTCATACACACAGCTGATATGCTTTGGGGATTACTGCATTATCAGGATGGTTGCATAACTGAAAGAGTGGTGGAAAACATTACAAACCAGTAAATGAACTGCCAGGTTGAGAAGAACAAGCAGAACCAGCACAGGCTTAACACAGAGAGGAAAATGGCAAATCCTTCCACGAGAGAACTTGAAAGTAAAAAGAAAAATATTGTACCTTACCCATATATTCTCTGCTTGTTGTGTTTAAATTATTCGTTCTGGTGTTGTCAGCCCTCAGAAGAAAAACCTGGTGTAAGAGCCAGAAAAAGATCAAGTGGTTGACCAAAGACTAAAGGGATATTCCATAACATACATTGTCTGCTCAGCAATAAAAGCTAAGAGAAAGGAGAAGTAAGAGAGGGCATTCCTAATTTACAGTGCTTGCCTTTCGGAGCAACCACTATGCGTCCTGAAGTTCTGATTCCCAGGAAGTGCCATACAACATCTGCTGATGGGAAGTAGAGAACAAAATCTTTTGATTTTCACTTACATGACCTTGGCTTTTGATTTAGTAAACTGCATTATCTCAACACACAAGGTATTTTTCCCTCTTATTTTTTTCCCCACTGTCCTGTTGAGTAGCAGAGTGATAGAGGAACTTGGTGGGCACCTGGTATGCAGACAAAATCAACTCACCACAGTAGTTTTTGGCACCCAGCATGGGGCTCACAATAACAGCAGTTTTGTATTAAGTGTGCTGTAGCTATAGCAGGTAGTAAGTGGCAAGCTCCTGTGCAGGTCAGAGCTTGGTGGCTGCACTGCCTCTCTCTCTATTTTGCGAACGTGTTAATACAAATAATGTCTCTGTGTTTTGCCCTGGAATTGCTGGCCTTGCAGCATCTGCTTTGTGCAGAAGATGAAGGAATACATCTCTCTCTCCTATCTGGCACTGATGTGGGTGGTTTATTAGTCAGGCTCACAAGGTCCCTGTTCACCCACATTGAGCTTTCACACTAATAATTAACACTATTAGCATATTACGGAGCTTGAGGAATCTGGTGTCGTCCTGGGATCAGAGAAGACAAATTTTGGATGATGCAAAACTGTAATGCACCCTGAAGTAGTCAGTCCCTGGATGGCAGGGTGTGTGGAAGGATTTGGGCAGATTCCCAGGACAGTTATCACCTCCCGTAACATGGACTTTACACCCGAACAGACAAACAACCCTAGCAGACTGAAAATCAGCAGCCTCTAGCACTGTACTGGAACCTGGCCTGTGCCCATTGAGCCACAGTTCAGTATTGTCACAGGAGTGTAGTTGAGGCAGGGACACAAAATGTGTTGGAGGGCACCACGGTTGAGATAGGGATCCAAACAATGACAGTAATTGTGAATAAGTTGACAAGGAGAATAATGGATCCATACCATCAATTAGAAAGGGGGCAGGGAAAGGACAAAGGGTTTTACCAAGAAGCTGGTTTTTCAACAAAGAAATTGGAGGAAGGAGTGAGAGAATTCAAAAAGAAAGAGGAAACAATACAGTCTCCAGCCTCATCAGAACTTTGAAACATGCAAAAAGATTACAGCCACAGGCTGGGTGAGTGGATTTCTGTCTGGCTGCTTCAATGCTTGAGTGCTTCAAGCCAGGGAATAGACAACCCTACCAGAGGGGATGTGACACTGCATCTGGTGGTCACCAACATAAGCGACCTAATCAGGGACATCAAGATCAGTTGCCTCAGTCTTCAATGGCAACCTCTCTTCCCACACCTCTTGAGTCGATGGACAGCAGGATTGGAACTGAGGAAACAGAGTCCTTCCCACTGTAAGGAAAAATCAGGTTCATTACTACCTTAGGAACCTGAACATACAAAAGTCCATGGGACCCAAAGAGATACATCCCAGAATCCTGACAGAATTGTCTGATGCAGTTGCCAAGCCACTCTCCATGGCAGTCAGGTGAAGTTCCAGGTGACTGGGAAAAAGGACAAAATTGTACCTGTCTTTAAAAAGTGTAGAAAGGAGGACCCCAGGAACTACCTGTCACTGTTGTACTGGGGACAGTGAGGAATGACACACACATGATCCAGGAAGAAATGGAATCATTTATTAATTTACAGACTCGTTTATATATCTTAGCGACATAAGGTTATTGGTTCTTTGACCATCCACCTCTTGGGGTGATTGGCTGAACCCTACAACACCCATTTCAAAATATTTCTCGCATCAGTATCATAACAATATCATAACAACCTTGCAGGTGCAAGATAAAGGAATTGGTTTACAAAAACCTCTAACTGTTTTTTGGCCAGCATCCGTGTGAAAGCAAGGATTTTCACACAGACGCTAGCAAAAATCTTGAAGATCCCTCCACAACCAAGCCTTCAGCATCCACAACTACAGACCTGTCAACCTTACCTCTGTGAAGCTTCCCCCTAGAAGCTGTGCTCNGTGTGAAAGCAAGGATTTTCACACAGACGCTAGCAAAAATCTTGAAGATCCCTCCACAACCAAGCCTTCAGCATCCACAACTACAGACCTGTCAACCTTACCTCTGTGAAGCTTCCCCCTAGAAGCTGTGCTCAGGCACATGGAGGACAGGGAGGTGATTAGGGACAGCCAGTATGGCTTCCCCAAGGGCAAGCTCTGCCTGACCAACATGGTGGCCTTCTATGACAGAGTGACCATATCAGTGGAAAAGGGACAGGTTACAGATGTCATTTATCTGGACTTATGTAAAGCCTTTGATACAGTCCCCCCAAAATCCTTCTCTCTAAATTGGAGAGAGTTGGATTTGATGGGTGAACTGTTAGATGGATAAGAAAGTGGTTGGACAGTAGCATCCAGAGGATAGTGGTCAACGGCTCAGAGTCCTAATGGATAGATGGAGAGTAGGCCTGGGGAGAAGGACTTGGGGGTGCTGATGGATGAGAGCCTGGACATGACCCAGCAATGTGCACTTGCAGCCCAGAAAGCCAACCGTGTCCTGGGCTGCATCCAATGGAGGCTGGGAAGTGCATTCAGGGAGATGATTCTGCCCCTCTACTTTGCACTGGTGAGACCCCACCAGGAGTGCTGCATCCAGCTCTGGGGTCCCCAGCACAGGAAGGACATCAACCTGATGGAGTGAGTCCAGAGGATGCCACCAAGACAATTAGAGGGATGGAGCACCTCTCCTATAAGGAAAGGCTGAGGGAATTGGAGTTGCTCTGCATGGAGAAGAGAAGACTTCGGGGAGACCTAATTGTGGCTTTGCAGTACCTGAAGGGAATTTACAAGAAAGATGGAGAGAGACTTTTGACAAGGGCATGTAGCGACAGGACAAGGGGGAATGGCTTCAAACTGTAAGACAGTAGGTTTAGATGAGTTGTTAGGAAGAAATTCTTTACTGTGAGGGTAGTGAGACAGTGGAACAGGTTGCCCAGAGAAACTGGGGATGCCCCATCCACAAGATGGAGTTAATTTTCCCCATAGCACCCTCATAGTGCTAGTAAGTATAAGTGCAGTAGGCCTACATATACCAACCACCTGTGGGCTGAAGCCCTGCTTCCTGGGAGGTGGCTGGATCACCTGCTGATGGAAAGTAGAGAATAACATTTTTGGGATGTTTTTCCCTTTAGCTGCACACATGGGATCTTCACAATTTAGATTATATATTAGGAAGAAAATTAATTATCCTAAGACTGTTGACAATAACAGAGACAAATTAAAATAATCTTGCTGGAGCTATTGACTTCACCAACAGCTTCACCATTTTATGTTGTTGTCAGTAAAGAATCTGAGACATTCTAGATGAGAATGCCGAGCGTTTTCTTTCATAGGATCAGAAAGGATTATAAACCATGCCAGAAAAACAGCTCAGCTGTTGGCTGCTGCTGCACTTCCTCCTTTACTCTCCTCACACTGATAGGAAGAATGGAAGCTCCACCCACACAAGTTTTCAGCCTACTTATGCCTGAAGATTTCAGTTCCTGCGTAGTTATCAATACAGCCAAGGACTGAAGACATTTAAGCAGGAAAAATTCTCTGGCAAGTTTCTTTTTCCTTCTTTTTTTAAATTTCTCAAGTCACTGCCCAGCCACCAATCCAACATCTCACTCCGGTCAACTGAATCTGTATAAATTGCTGTGAGTAAACAAGAAAACTAAAGAAAATATTCTAGCAATGTTTGCTGTCGGGATCAAAATGTCTTTTTTTCTGGCTGATATTTTTAATTGGGATTATTTCTATAGCCTCCCATTAAGCAGAGCTTTCCTCTGACCAGACTCTGGAGCTCTGAAACTTATGCCTAAGAGGTCTCCTTGGGAGAAATCCAGAAATCAATAACTAGTTATTGTAAAACTATTGATTTATATAATTGAAGTCTAACAAACTTTAGTTAATTATCAATCTAGCTCAGGTTATTTACGCGCAACGCATTTCAAAACACAGCAAAGAGTTCCACAAGTGAAAAGATCCAGGAACTAAACACAGAAAAGGTCCGCAAATATTTTTGTGAGTATAAGGCACAAAAGGTGGTAGCAGGCATTTCTGTTTATTTCTTCACAGGTTGGGTCCTGTATGCTGATTTCATTGCCAGCTGTTATTCTCTGCCTTCTTTCGAAACACACCTCTGGTTACTTTTTCTTGCCTTTCGAAGGCCACATACCAACCATCAGAATTTTAGATAAATGTGTTTGACATGAGAATAATGACTTTTTTCTCTTTTTGTGTCTGAGTAAACCGAGTGATTTTTGGAGACACAGAGAACTACTACTAGCAATACACCAAGCATTTCTGAAAATGAGATCCAGCTTTAAGGAGTCTATATATGGATCCAGATAGGCCAAATCATGGCCAAAGAAATCAGAGGACATGGAATTTAGTCAATAAGAGAGACGTCAAGATGAGTAAATTCAGATTTTTTTCGGAGCAGCCATGTTAATTCTAAGTCTTTCTTCATGCAGTGCTCATTGACCATGGATAAAATGAAAGATTTGAGTCTGAAAGAGACAATTATTCGATCTGAGTTATTTGAAGTGGAAGGTGTTCCCCTCACACAACCCATTGGCAGCGTGTGGGACCAAGTGTGGAAGTTCAAAGCCAGACCTGACGATGTGCTCATCGCCACCTATGCAAAAGCAGGTTGGTGTGGGTAGGAAACAGAATAGAAAAGTTTGGCATAATGCTTATTGTTGGGATTGAAATCGATGCTTTTCTGTTGTGATTGACATTTGTTTAACTCCAAACTACATGTTTTAAAGACATGAAGCTGTGTCAGCTGTGACTAGTAACTTCTGACTTCTTTGGCAGATGCAACAACCATCTGTTACTACTGAAGTGCAAATGGCCAAAGTCTAATGACCTATAATAGTTTCCCTTAACTGAGATTATATGCATTTATATTAATGGTGACAATAGTTTTCCACCAATATGGAGCGATTTAGCAATGCCTAGAAAGAAATGATCATTACTAAGAAATAAGAGAAACTGACTGTATGACTATGGAATATATCATGTATTTGGGGAATGATTTCTTGTGTAAGCTAGTGGTGATTTCTGAGTGGTGATTTCTGAAAATTGATTAATTCTTCAAAATAACCCAATTCATTTAGTAATTTTGGCCAATAAAATAAAATACCACCATTAATATTAGCTATCTGGCATTTTACTCAGTGGCTGGACAATATTTCTCCTCTTCATCAGACCCTTCATACTTACTACACAAGAAAACAACAAATAACAAGCATCAATATTAATTCTGTATGAATAAGAACATGTACAGTCTTGGAGATTCAGGGACAGATATGGGAGAATTTGATAATCATAAAAAAATAATTAGTTGAATTAGCAACAATTTTTAAGGGCTTTCTCTTTTGTCAGTAGGGGGAAAAATGTTTTTTACAAAAATCCCCACCATTACTTTTGTAAAACCTGATTTGCTATCTGTATACTGAAGGCAAAACCACATTATTTTATCCAGCTGGGATTAAAACCTTCTAGTCACTTGTCCTGGAGTGACTGTATGATACTGTATTCCCTATCATCTGCCCTATGCCAGACATGAATGCTGTGCCTTGCTGTGTCTTTAAGCTGGGTCTGAGAGAAAGGAAAAAAAACCTGAAAATAAATAAGGTTAGGATTCCATTTGGCACTATGTCATACCTGTCTGAGGTGAACAACACAAGCGTCTCAAGAAGGGCTGAATCTCCTGCCCAAATTGCTTTCCAATTTATCCCTTAGTCTGTTCTCTAGCTGACCTGCCACAGTACCTCAGAGGAGATGTAGTCAACACAGCGGTAACAGCTATAAAAGGAAAGAAACACACAAGATACACACTACTGTAACTCTTACAAAATGTTGCAGCTGCTCAGGCAGAAGAAATGTTGTACAGAGCTTCATTAACATGTTTCAAATGGAAACTTTGCAAATACTGCCACTTTTTTATATTTTCAAATTGTATGAAATTTTTACTCACTTGAAGTTCAGGCATTGCATTTTTTTACTCAAATTCAGTATGAAAACAAAATTACAAAATTGAAATGCCTGAATTTTTGTGAGGCATGAAAGGAGGGAGTCTCATTCCTCTCTGCAAATAATATAGTCTTCAAACAATAGTGAGTTTATCCCAGCGTTTTTTTCAGTATTGGTGTGCGGGCTATTTCTTTAAGCAAGAAGAAGTCTGTCTAAAATGGAATTCCTTAAATTGTGCTTTGGGAATTACCTTTGTATGCTTAATTAGGCATTTTGCCTCTATTACACTCTCTTTCCATTTTGTCTATTATTTTCTATGCTATTCTTTCCCCTGTTAGCACAGAGTCCATCCCTCTGGCTTTCAGTTCCCTAGTAGAAGAAACTCTCAATTATCCTGGAGGGAAACATCTAAACACTTGACATTTTCAGGTACCACATGGACACAGGAGATAGTGGATATGGTTCAACAAAATGGAGATACTGAGAAGTGTAAACGTGAGACTACTTACAAACGCCAGCCTTTCCTTGAGTGGTTTCTCCCAGAGCCTCCATCTCTACGTTACTCAGGTGAATATTATTTGTATTTTAGACAAAATGAAACAAAACAAGCACTTACTGCTGATGCCACAAGTTTCCTGGGAAGGTCCTACTTGCTTTGTTCTTGAACTAACCACCATTTTGGCTATTAAGGACCAGTTCAGTTGCTTTAACATAAACATCTAGTGCTACTCAAGGTGCTGCAAGGCTAGCAGATGTGATAGCTTCAGGTGCTACTGAAGACCATGATTTTTTGGAGTGGTATCTGAAGCTGTGTTTGATACTCCATAGTACCTAAACGAGCAGCAGATACCTATAAAATGGCAACATGGGGGCAATTGAATGCCATTCTGTGATTACAGCCTGTATGGAAGAGAAACCTATGTCATGGACGGATTTCCAAAAGGTGGACAATGTTTTCAGTGGTTTTGCTACTGTTTCAAGTAACTGCTGCCCAGTTCTAGGGTCTAGTCATCTAAACAAGCTATGGGACATTCAGGCAACCAGCAGGCTTCACCGGTTTGCAGTTTCTTACAAAAGTCTCCCCCAGCAAGGCCTCCATTTCCACACAAATCTTTAAGTCAGACACTCACATTTGAAGCTAAAAAGCTTGACTAGCTCTGCAGAAGTCTTACTTTTTCTCTTCTAAGATAGACTGTGTTGACACAGAGAGAGATAAAAAAATTATAGATGACAGAGGATTATAGACAATGACAGGGAAAAAAATTATGGAGGTCATGACAGATGTTTAAAAAGGAGAGGGGAGGAGATAACACATCTCCAAATATCACCAGATATTCCCAAGTAGTCCCATATATCCATAGCTACTGAAAATCCACTGTCATTCTCGTAGTTTCTCTTTATGTGCTAACCACAAAGTCTAGTCAGCCAGTCATATTCTTGTATCCTAGAAAGAAACAAAAATTTCTTACCTGTAAGGTGGAAGGAGACCACTAAATATTGCAAAGGAAAAACTTTCGTTGGATAAATATAAATCAGTATTCATCACTATCCCTTGGATAGCAGGAGTTAGGTATGGGCCCAAGAAAGCACGAAGATATAAATCAGTGTTTCCCCTTTTCTACTCGAATACATACATAAAATTTTCTCTAGAAACATTGAAGATGCTTATGTAACGTTGTATATGTTACACTGCTATGTAAGTGGATATGGATGATCAGTGCAAGGTGAACTGATGAAAAGTCACAGTCACAATCACATGTATGAGCACAGGAAAGAAGTGCTAGTGCAGTGTAGAGAACAACTCACATCTTATAATTAAACATCCCACAGGTCTGGAGTTAGCTGAAGCCATGCCATCTCCACGAACAATAAAAACTCATCTGCCGGCACAGCTGCTGCCTCCATCCTTCTGGGAACAAAACTGTAAGGTAAGGCTGAAGAGGCCTACTCTACTTCATGGGCAAAGAAAGTGACACAAACCAGAGCAGAATATGTTTTCCAGAATCTCTGTGAAATCAAAAGGTCTCCAAAAATATTTTCCCTTTAATGTGCAAAGTCTGTGCGAATCTAAAGTCACGACTAAGTTACCTGAGCTAGATTTTAGAAAACAGCAGCTTCAAAGCAAAATCTCTTGAACCCCTACCAGCAGGCTCCAAGAGAAAACTCCAGGAGATGCTCAATATCTATATAAGTACGTGCAAGTTAATTTCTCTGTCTCTCTTTTCTATTAATAAAGATAATCTACGTGGCAAGAAATGCAAAAGACAACCTGGTGTCATACTACCATTTCCATAGAATGAATAAGGGATTGCCTGATCCAGGAACCTGGGAGGAGTTTGTGGAGAAATTCATGACTGGAAAAGGTGATTAACTGCAATTAGTTGTATAAGAGATTTTGATCATTTTAAGAATACATGGCATTGATTATTAATTTCATTTACGGTTTGAAATCCAGTTCTGACACTGTGGAAGGATACATGCTGAAGGTGTTTCAGTCACAATTTTTCTTCATTCACAGGTTTTTAACGTTACCTAAAGGATTAAATCTATCTTTATGCTCCCATTTTGAGGGAAAAAAAAAAAAAAATCACTACTCTTTATTCTGTTATCATTCAGAAAAATATATGGCAATTTTCAGGCTTAATCTCTTCTGTCTGAGATTAAAAGAAGCCAGCCGAAAAGGAATAATGGTTTAATTGTTTTTACGCTAACCTGATAAAATTAGAAATTTAGAAAAGAAATTGAGGGTTAATTTTGATAGAAATGTGCAGTGTGAATTTGAGATAAGAGAGTCTTTGTACCTAAATTAATGTATGTAAAAATCAAGCATCTGAACAAAGACAGTTATCTAACTAAGGGCAGGCAACCCCAGAAGCTGATTCTTCCCTTTCTAAAAGAAGTGCTGATATCACAGGATATTCAAGAAACAAAACCTGGTCAAGTGGGTGGCAGTTTACAGTTTGGGTCACTAAAGCTTCCTTAGGTCATTCATATTTTTACCATCATGTAGGCCTAGAAATACCACTGTCTGGACCAGCATGAGAGTCTCATGTCCAAAGGAGATCTTATGTCTTGTGTTTGACCAGATCAGCTTGGGAGCCCTTTGTCCCAGTGCAGACATCTAGAACATATCTACTTCTGTCTTAGCTAATCATTTTGACACTTGCTGGAGAGAAGCAGGCACTTCTGATAGCACAGCAAATATTTAAACCAGGTAGAATCATAGAATAACACAAGCTGGAATGGATTTTTGTTGTCCATATGGTCCTAACCCCTGCTCTGCTCAAAGCAGGGCCAATTAAGACAAGCCTTGTCCAGCCGATCAAATGAATACTGGAAATGTGTGTTTTCATTGACTATAATGCATCTGCATTTGTTGCCCTCTAAATTACACATGAATCCTGCTCCGAGCATCCATACACCTGAGGGATTAATAGCAAAAATGCTGTAATAAGCACAGAGCACAGCAGTGCTTATTATCACAGCCATAGTGATTCAAAACCAGCTTGGAAATTCACAGGTACTGGTTAAGAGGGAAACATGAGTGTTACATGTTAAAGACAGTTGGGGCATTTATACCTGCTGCTGATGTTACTTCTTTTTCAGTCCTCTGGGGTTCCTGGTATGACCACGTAAAAGGATGGTGGAAGGCAAAAGACAAGCACCGTATTCTCTATCTCTTCTATGAAGATATGAAGGAGGTAAGAGGCTGAACATATGTTTATAGAGCTCTGAAGTCTCTAAGTCTAGTAGATACAAAACTGTTGCTTGTAGTTAGTATTACCTGATCTTCTTATCAGACCTGATCTTCTCTGTCTGAGAATTGCAACCCTAACACTATGCTTGATTTCTTTGCTTTTCCTAGCTCTGCATCTTACCCCATTGTAATTGTCTCTGCAGAATCCAAAGCGAGAAATTCAGAAGATTGCAAAGTTCCTGGAGAAGGATCTGAGTCAGGAGGTTCTAAACAAAATAGTCCATAATACCTCATTTGAGGTAATGAAGGACAATCCCATGACAAACTACACTAAAGACTTTCATGGAATAATGGATCACTCCATTTCCCCATTCATGAGAAAAGGTACTGAGATTTGTTAGTGACATCAACTCTGGTTGTCATTCTGTTTTGAAATAAGCATTGAAGTACAAATATCTGATAAGTCATGGGTAATGAGCTTCAGGAAACACTGGTAAATTAATCTTTTCTCTTTTTTTGCTTTTCTGTTTCTTAGGGACTGTTGCGGACTGGAAGAATCATTTCACTGTGGCACAGAATGAGAAATTTGATGAAGATTATAAGAAGAAAATGTCTGATACCTCTCTTGTTTTTCGCATGGAATTGTAATTACTTGCAATGGAACTTAATGATCTTCAGCCTTTTCCATGTCATATATTTTGCTTTTCCTTCACAAAATGTCAGTATCCCTAAGAGACCAAGATCTCTCTTTTGCACATCACTGATTTTTCATTACTGGGAGAGTGCCCAAATTATGCCAAAGTTTAAGTCTCCCTGAAGAAAATAATTCCACTGGACACTTCTCAGTCACCCCTACCACAGTAACTTTCAGCATTAATAAAAATATTTCAGACATGCTGTGAGTTTTGGTCTTTGTAAAACTGCAGTTGATATTGCTGGCATTTTCAAATCAAACTCTAACAGAAACTAGGAACAAACAGGAAAAAAGGCGTTAAAGGAGTGCAACAGATTGTAATCAATAAATAACAATAAACAAATTTAAAGGTGGTCAAGTATACAGAGAGCAACAGAAGTCCACAAAGTAGAGTAAATTTAATTTTCTCTCATTTTAAATTGGACATTATAAATGCTGTTGAGATGAAAGCAGTATTTCCAAGAACACTGAACACCCCTTACTTCCTTTGATAAAACTTGCTGAAGGGCTGCATAGAGGCATTTATCTATAGTCTAGCAGTGGGCACAGTAGTTCTTATGGCATCTCACATCTGCCTTCTGAACTGGATATAATAGTGCTCTGCTAGCTTTTGGAAAATTCTGAAAGTTGGTATGAACCAGGTGGAGAGTCAGTGCTGCAAACACCATCTCCCTCTTCACTGTTTTAAAAGTGTTCATCAGATGCCTCATGTCATTGCCTTCTCCTTTATCTCACTCTTAATCAAATATGTAAACGTCTCATTGAGGGCTCTTAGTTGCAATAGGGCCTAGTAGATACTAGAAAATAAAAACCAGTTCTGCTTCAGCATTAGTACCGTAACTACAGCCATGCTTTGAGCTTGCACAAAATTAACTAAAGTAATTCATAACCCATTTAATTATAGGCAACTATTACCAATCCTCTTTTGGATTTGAAGTGCCATCATTGAGCTTGGCACACAAAAAAGGCCACAAAGCCATCCTGCTTAACTGGCTGAGTTTTCACTTTGAATGTCAGCGAGAACAGAATGTAGATCACAGCAGCTAAAGGAAACTACTGTCTTAGTCTCATTTAGTCTAGTTTAATACAAAAAAAAAATTTGCTGTGGATATTTTCTCTTTGGCTCATGGAGAGTTAAAAGTGAGCTAAAAAGCTGTAGCAATATGAGCAGCTGTTAAATGCAAAGTTCATTTCAGGCTACCTATTTAATCCACATATCTAAAATTAATGCAGTCATAAAGGGCAGCATATATCTAAAGTGAATGCAGTCATAAAGGGCAGGAATACCTTGCATCAAATTGAAAACAAACAAAAAGCTGCCTGCTAAATGTAGGAGTTACATTGTCCTGGCCCACTGAGTTTTCCTCCAAAGTGCAGGAATCACTGAAACCAGGAACACATATTTATTACATTAGTTCAATTTATTTTTTTTTTTTAAGGCTTCAGGTCAACAGATTCCTGCCCACAAACAAAGGATGTCTCAGTAAAATGACTACCTGAGAAAAAATTATCTGTCACAGGTACGGCTGTTCATCACAGTAAGGCTAAATACCAGCTTAAGGAGCTTTTTGCTACTTGTTTGGTTTTTGTTTATGATTAACTTGATTTACTGTCTCACTACTGCAAGAATGAGGAAAAGGCGTTGCCTGCTCTCTCAGATATTTCCATTCTCTTGGGTTGCTCTATGAAAGCACATGAGTCAGCACAGCCTGTCAATCTAATCCTCACTCAGTGCCACAAGAGGTATCAGTAAATGGAAAACATGCTTAACTCAGTAGCTTGGTGACATTTTATGAGCAATGCTGTACAAAATGTCACACAGATAACCTGTTTGCTTCTCCCTTGAAATCTCCAAACTATCAGAAAAGCAAAATGTTGACAGTGGCTGAAGCCTGATTTGAAAAGGGGGTTGCATAGCAACTGCAAGGACAGAGGCACCATATAATAAGGGACTTGTATCCCATTGGAAAGTCACCTTTGCTCTCACTTCCTTAGGTAACTATTCACCCAGCTGCAACTCAGCTGCTACGAACAACAGATAAAAAGGACCACAGGTCAGACTGCAATCCCCGAATAAAAAAGGGGAGAAACAAACACTTGATGTGTGGCAACAAAAAAACTGGCTTTTCTTATGCTATTGATATTATCCTTCTATATATTCAAAGACAGAAATCTTAACTTTTTTGACAAAATGTAGCCGGCAGAAGGATAAAAAGTGGGGATTTTCTGCTTTTTATGCCTTCTCAAGCCACCATAGCTGAGAGATCAACTTACGGATTCAATCATGATTTGCAAAATGTTCATAATTACACTAGTGTAAAACTACAAGGAATAGTTTATTATTACCAGTGAAAATTATTTGATCTGTAGTTACGAAGAAAATTTGGGGAAAAGGTTAATGGGCTGTATGCATCCCCCAACGGACCTAGATTCTACCATGGTTTGGTGTCTATTTTGACTGTATGTCAATGGAGATGTGCATATGCTTCTGGGCAGATGACTGGAGGGTGCCCTCATCTAGACTGCATTTAACTTCCATATCTTTAGGTCTGTCGGTTGTTACGTACAGAAGAGCTTTAAATGACGTGTTTGCATATGGAGATTTTTTACTAATACCAACAAAAGTTGGTAAGAGATTTAATATATTTTTACATAAGATACTGTAAATCAATGAGCACCTGCAGAAGGAGAGTGTATGTGTTCAGCCAAATTATTTCAAATAATTTAAACCATTGTCACACTTCTGACGCAAAGACGGGACTCTATTTACTGTGGAGATAAAACTGTACAGAACTGCATTAGACATAAATCCTGAATATATGTCCATGCTTTATTTTCATCCAGTTATCTAGATGCAGTTTTACTAACCTTCTCAGGTGCAACATCTTCAATGTCAGCTTAACAAGGACTTGTGTCAGTTTAGCTAATGCAATCCCACAGCAACTTCTTTGATGCTGCTTGTTTCTTCTTTTGCAAGAGGGCGTACCTGCTGGGTTTTGAGAGTGGAGAAACTTTGTTATTCTTCTCTAAAAAATGTTTCAAGGTCAGTGTTGACTAATACATGTTAACTGTTCACATGGTTCTGTTTTGTAGGTCTGCATTAACAACTACCAAAACAAATCCTCCCATGGGAATGACTGAAGATTCCTGCTTCGATACAGACTGTTTAAAGGACACTGCTGTATTAATCCTAGAGTAGTCGTAATCCCCCTTGAGCCTGTCTGTCAATAGCAGAGAGGGGAGACATTTTACTTTCACATGGAATGCAACCATTTGTGAAAGAGAATTAAAGAAGCACAGAGCTTCAAAAAAATTAAAGAAAGAAACAGAGAAGGGAGCTGCTCTATCTTCCTAGCTAGCGTTCAAAGACAGAGGGACACAGCTCTCCTTTCCACTAATCTAACTGTAGATGGTCTGCTTCATACTTGAACTGAAATCTCTGTTTCTCCAGTTAGGAAAAAAACCATGCAGAGGAAGAAGATTTTGTTTAATTTGTCCTGTCCATATAGGATATGGACATCATACGCTATATAAGTTTATTATAATGGTTTACGTAAACATGGTCACAAAGAGTCTTATCTTTACTATAAGGTTAATTATTAATTCTGGCATTTTTCAGAAGTGCATTAACATATTTTAAGCCTGAACTGAAGCCTTCATTTCCCTCACATCCTCAATGTCTCAATGGAGGCTGTAGGCGAGCCTAGAGGCATATTGAGAGTGAGAGTTAAGCCCTTCATACTTCTAAGATGCAATCAAATTGTGCTGCCAGACTGAAAGTAATGGGCTTAGGCTGGATAACAAGGCTCTGCCTGCCCTCCAGACCAAGCACTGTCTAGGTAGGTCAGGAAAGTCGTCATTCAGCACTGTCCCATGGTTAATGTCAAAGAGGCAAACTACTCATGGATTGTTTTGCAGAAAGGTTTTGGCATTGCTGCTGCAAGGGCAGTTGGTATCTATCAGCTGTGTGAGCTCAGACTACCTTTGAACTGTCTGAAGGCTCACAGTTGAATTATATCCATCCACCATGACTGTGGAGACAGAGGCATCATGTCAAACGCAAGCTACACCGGGTCGTGCTCTGGTACAGGCAATACAAGCACAGGTAGAATCTTAGGTCAGGCACCTAAAAATTAAGGTAACTAATTTTTTTTATTATTTGTTAAAATTGGGCCTTTTGATTCACAGTAGTTTGTTACTGTACCAATAACACTCACTCAGCTACATTTGCTACTATCTCTGTGTGCAATTAAAAGGATCTTCATGTTATGTTAACAACAGAATAGTCTTTAGTAGCCAGACCTCATCCCAGGTGTGAAAACAAAATGGTTCCTTGTGTGAGTTTTACACTAATCTGTCAACAGGCTTGCTGGCCTTTGCTGGTGAGAATACCAAACTACTCACCTCTCTTTCCTGTTGCAGTCTAAGACCAGAATAAAGGACTATATATACAGTCTATTTTTTTAACACTTAACCAAATCCATCACACACAAAATGGTACTGTGATAAATAACTCTTTTTTTCACTGTATCATTCCACTCCCATGGGAACATACTGAACTTCAACCCAACCCAACAAAATGGCTATTGTCAGACAAATAATTTGCAGTTCATTTGCACAGGACAAATGCACAGGGGGTGTACTTTAAGTTTCCAAACAGAGGAGAATAGTTAATATACCATAAATTCATATGCTGTTTTCCCTTATATTAACCTGGCATGTAAAAAAGGTATAGAAGCAGCTCAAAGCAAGAAGTCTGACTGGCCTGGCATGAGTCACAACTAAGAGTTTGTAATCCTCAGAACTTGTTGCAAAGACAGATTCTACAGTGGCAAGTTGTCTTGGGGTGACTTTATGATGTGTATCCCCTATCGCTACTCTATGCCCACCAATCTTTTCTGTGCCTTTAAACTGAGCCTGAGAGAGACAGAGGAAAAAAGACTTTTCAAAGCAGTTGTTTCAAGGACACCGAGATACGCTCCTTGGCTTCTGCGGTACCCTTGGGTTTTTCAGCCAACTTTTTTTTGGCTCTTCTTTTTACCAGCGGGAGACAGAGAGCTGAACTTTGTTTTCCTAGGATTTTTGGTTTTTGTTTTCTCTTCTTCTCTTCTGGACTGTTTCAACAACATCTGAACACATCAGGAGAATTTCTCCCGGAGGCCTGGGGGGGGTGGGCCCTCACCGACCCAGCTCCGAGGAGGAGAGAGACCACACCTACAGAAGGACTCTGAAATCTTCCCAGGTTTTCTCTCCACAGAGAGAGAGATCTCATTATTAGCATTATTATTCCTTTCCTGTGTGTTTGTTAAATAAATAGCTTTTATCTGTTTCACCTTCCTTCAAGGAAAATTTCCTTTTTTTTTTCCCAAACCTGGTGGGGGAGGTGTGGTTGCAACCTGACTTCTATCAGAAGATATTTTCCTCCAAATTTGTCCAAACTAGGACACAAGTATTTAAAGCATCTGCTCCTTTATGCCAAAAACATTCATCAGTAGCAAAATTAGAGGCATTTTCTCATTCTGTGTTCTTCAGAAAATTCTTGCAGGTCTAATAATTCCAATGAACAAGCATTTGTACCCTGCCTTGATGTCAGGGCTAATTACAGCCCTGTGGGACTTGGCTTCTCAACAAAAGCAGGATTGAAAATTTGTTATGCTCTTTTATTGTTTATCTTGTTATCTTGTTTTACACAGACAATGCTATTTAAAAATATGAATTAATTATCTTTTACAAAGATAATAAAATCATGGGATATAAGGACTATGTAAATTATTCTTGTTTTTCTCACTTATCTTGTCTCAAATTAGCTGCACTCATTATTATGTATCAGCTTGCTGTCTCCTTCTAGATAGGTAAGACACAATTCATAAATTGTTTAAGAAAACTCTATCAGATTATCGCAGGTACAAATTTTTCAACAATTTTCCCCACAAAATTCAGAGCAACTTGCAACTTATTGTAACAAACTGAAATAATCAACAGACAAAAATCCTCAACTGTTTTTCTTTTAGTTATTCTAGAAACTTTTTAAAATTCTTCTGCCATTCCCTAACCAAGATTCTTTACAATTGCTGTTGCAATTCAGGGCCAGAATAAAAGACTGTTAAGACAAATGCACAATATACCTAAATTCTGTTGTGTAAAATGGAGGAGAGTGGGAGTGGAGATTTGGCCTGTCTCTGTCAAATATTTGATTTGGCTCTGTTCCTGTCTCACAGGAACATGGAGCTCAGGGAGGGGTGGCTGAATCAGCCAGAATCAGCTTCAGAAAGCCCGCAGTGAGTGAGCCAGTAGTTCATTGTCTTCAGTACAAACACCTCTGAAAACTCTTCTGTGTCTGCCTTGGACAAGTTCCAAAATCCATTCCCTCGTAGGCTAAATCATGAGATGACCCAAGAGTTGGTACATAATACATATGGTCTGAAGATAGGCAGAGAAACAAATTTGCATGAAACATTGTTTCCTCTGTGGTTTTCCAAAAGAGAAGGTTAGTTTCCTACAATGTTCTTCTCAAATATCCAAATTCAGTTGGAGGCTGACCTTGAAGCACAGAGCTGTGCAGCATGGCATAGTTTGGGGTGAAAAGCTTTTGCTAAGGAATGGTTTTGGAAGGACTTTTTCTCAAGAGGCTCCTCTTGAAATTGTGTGAAACCCCCATGTTAGATCACAGCAACACAGGCATAGGTAAACAGTTCAGAGTATCCCAAGGTGAAAGGGGAAAGAAAGAAGTAATCAGTTTAATGCCCTCTGAGGCTTCTAAAAAGTATAATAATACAAGTTATGAAGAAACAGCACCTTCATGCTGTTTGGTTAGGGACATCTGTTCCTTGACAGCAACTTTTGCGAGCATGGAACCATATGCTCCTGCTACAGCTGTGTACCTGCATAAATAAATATACATGAGTATATAGAATGGACTGTGAATGCATTCTAGGGGGAAACCAAATAAACACTTTCTTAGGTATATGTGAAGAACCTTTCTGCCTTTTGTCACTATTTTCCATTTGAATTTTACAAGAAGAATGACAATAAGCAGACTTGAAAAAATGCAATTATTCTTCCAAGATGAGCATTTCAACTAATGTGACTCTTTTTTTATTAAAATACATATTCTCTCATGACACTATAATTAATTTGGTGATATTCAGTATTCATCCAGTGAACCATAAACAGAATAATATGCCTAAATTGTTTTTCCCAGGCAACTTCTCGTTAAAAATCAATTACTTATCAGGAAATGTGAAAAATTATTCAGGCACTACCAAAGTGCATGCATGGTTACAATGAAAAATGTGTGCCCTTTAAAGCAGGCATTGCTCCCCTCAAACACCCATTCAAACAGGCATTAAAGAGTCGCTTAAAAAACACATAATTACAAGCCAGAACACCTAGGTTCTCCTATTTGCTGAGGTAGTCCTTCGCATCCATTTTTGAATTTACAGAATCATGAAATTGTTAGGGTTGGGAAGGGCCTCTGGGAATCATCTCATCCAACCCCCCACCAAGGCAGGGTCACCTAGAGCAAGTGACAAAGGAATGCACCCAGGTGCAAGGCGAATGCCTCTAGAGAGGCATTCCATAGAGATTCCACAACCCCGCTGGGCAGCTTGTTCCAGTGCTCTGCCGCCCTCTATGTAAAGAAGTTCTTCCTCATGTTGGGGTGAAACTTCTTGTGGTTTTGTTTAAGGCCATTGCTCCTTGTCCTGTCGCTGGGCTCTGATGAAAAGTCTGGCACCATCCTATTGGCACCCGCCGCATTTATTTGATAAATAACTTTAATCACTTTGTGTTTCCATCAAAGTATTAAAAACAGGGCCTTAAATCGTTAAGCTTCTGCCTGAGAACGTTACTCTTCACCTCATGCTCTCCTTATGGCGGCAGAGAGAGACCCGCGCTTACAGCACTGCGTTGCCCTCAGGAGCCCTTCAGGAACAGGGAATAGCGGGATGAGACCGTGTCGCAGTCGTACCCCTTCCCCTTTCCCCTCTTTATAAGGCGGAGAACACGAGGCCGGCAACAACACCGGGAGCGCAGTCCACTCCCCGTCCAAATAAGCTCTTCCGCCGCCGCCGCAGGCCCTCAGCCCAGCCCCGCCCGCCCCCGGGGCGGTGCTCAGTGACGGACGGGCCGAGCCCGGCGTGCCGGGATGACGGAGGCGGAAGCGGGTCGGGGAGGATGTAGCGGAGCTGGCAGCGGCTGCGGCGCCGCGATCTCCCCGCCCCTGCAGCCGACCGGCCCCGCCATGGAGGTAACGCGGCGGGCGGCGCGGCGGGGGGAGAGGGGCCTCGGAGCGCTGGGGGTCACCGCAGCTGGGGAGGGGCGGTGCGTGACCTTGGCGTGCAGCACGGGGGACCGGGGAAGGTGCGGACCAGCCCCTCCCACGCCGCGGGTTGCCTTCCCTTCCCGCGGTGACGGGCAAAGAAGCCCACGGGCCGCTGGGCGCCCTTCGCCGCCGCCTCGCAGCCCCCGCGGGTGGCGCAGCCCCGGCGGACGGCAGCTGTGAGGGAGGCGGGGGGCCGGGGGTGGGAAGGGAGGCCCTGCCGCTGCCTGTGCTCTGCGGAAATGCGGGCGCCGGTGCGGGCTACAAGAGAGGTTGCTTGGTGCCCGTCCTGCTTAGAAGGTGGGGACGTCGCCCTGTTGGCACGGGCTGGGGAGAGCAGGCGGAGCTGACTCGAGGGGAGCGACGCCCGGGTGACACACGGCGGAGGCGCCGAGTGGTTGCTGTGTGAAAGCACCCACGGGCGAACAAGGGCTCCTTTTCCACTGAGGTGACCCGGTGTGTTAGCAGTACGTCAACTGTGAAACATCTACCAACACAAGCAAATAAAACCACTGAAGTGTCTGTATCTAGTGTAGCTTTCATAAACACCAAGGCAAGTCCAAAGGCAACATTGAAGAGTTTTAACTTCACACATTAAATTAACTCTCCTGGTAGTGTCTGTGCTGCTCACGTGACACATTCTAATAGAGGTTCTGTGCCACTGTTGGTTGAAACGATCACGATTCAAAATGCATTTTGATGGTACACTTAGGGTTGGTGATGTCTGATAGTTGCACACTGCTCAGAAAATTACTGTTCGTGATGGCCATTACTGCCACAGTTCACAGCAGAGGCTACTATATTGCATTTATGCATTGGTTAGGCTTTCTAAGAGTATGTTAAGCTGCTGCAAAAGTAAGGGATAGATAGCAGTTAAAATACATAGATCATCTGGAAGTGTGTCATGGAAACCCCTTAGAGTAGGGCGTAAAGTAGGCTTAAAACAAAATCTAAAAAAAGAATGTGTATGTATATGTATAAAATATGTGTATCGGTATACTATGGAAGCACCCTGATTTCAGAATGGTGGACTAGAAACTATGCAGGATTGTGTTGGGCTTAAAAGCATACTTAGTAGCTGCTGGCTTGCAGTATGGATGCACCTAACCAATAAAAAGTTCAGGGTTTTTTGGTAGCTCATCTTACGCATTTTTCTTCTAACTCAAGAAGAACTCATGAAGCCCTCTACACAAGCTGCTTCTGTTTTCTGTTACCAGAACAGCAAAACTGGATGCATTGTTTTACAGAGTATGTGGTCCTGCCGCTCTGTGTATTAGCTTAAAGGAGTAAAAGTATTGTGAGA
Source organism: Struthidea cinerea (assembly GCA_013397865.1). Lineage (NCBI taxonomy): Eukaryota > Metazoa > Chordata > Aves > Passeriformes > Corcoracidae > Struthidea > Struthidea cinerea. The sequence continues at coordinate 1,377,316 of VZTI01002192.1, read as the reverse complement.
AGAAAATTCATCTGACCTTGCTGTAGTATGAAGAGTGGTGAGCTGTCATTTTCTGAACAGTACATGCAGTTTGTTGTAATTCATTATGCTGTCCAAGTGCTAAAATATTAGGAGTGTAAATGTTAACAAAGTTTTACATGCTAAGAAAATCTGAAACTTTACCTTTATAGCTTTTTTTTCCTAATGGTGTACTGGCACATTATTTTCTAATAAGTTTGCTTTTGCCATCTTAAAAAAAACCCCAAACACTTAGCCCAGGTGTTACATAGATAACTATAACTGCCTTTGTCCTTGGTCTGTACTTGAACTCATGTTTCTAAAGGTGATGCTTTTCATTATCTGTGTCACCTGTTCTCTCTAAATTATTAGTGATTGTCCATTCTCTTAGTGTTTTGATCTAGTTTGGTTCTTCCTTACTTTCTACCATAAGGGTTTTGATTTTTTTGGCAGAATGAAGAGACTGGCAAAATAAAAGTGAAGGGGTGTGTGTGGATACATACATACACACACACACACACACACACACAAATATCTAGATACATAAAAATACAAAGATTTATATATACACGTCTTCACTTTTATACCCATGCACATATGATAGTATGAAGGAAAAAGCAGGGTAAAGGTCAAGGCTTGGAAATGCTATTCCTAATGTATTGGAAGTGTCCGTTCCCTTCACAGCATTCTGGCTGTTTATGTTTCTTTGTGTTCCTGATGATATGTAAGCATATCCCATACAAACCACTGTAAAGTAACAGTCTCCCAGCTTAGATCTGTGGAAGTTTACAGTAGAACACATTTTGCATGTATGTTAGGAACAGGAAGCCCAGAATTTGCAGAGCCTTTTCAGATACGTTTGTCAGGCCAGCAATCTTAGTGGGAACTAGTATGTGTAAAAAAAAAAAAGAAGCAAGAGTGGGTTTATAATTTGTCCAAATGAGCCCTGACTTTGCCGAGTCTTTTGGAATATGTTTGATAGGCTAACAATTGTAGTGATAAACCAGTGTGTTTAAGAAGGAAACAAAAAAAGGTTAGGAGTTTATGTGGTTCAAAAGTTCCCAAGGTTTGATTTAACTGCAACTCCTCTGCAAGTTTTTTTTTTGTTGTTCTTGCCTTTTTTTTTAAATGGCTCTTTTAAGAACAAGATAGTGAGTCATGCTTTTGAAACTGCTTGTAAATAAAATTAATTTGCAATACTGTATCAGTTCTAGATGTCAGTTCAGTAATGGAATCATAAGATCATACTGGTTTGGACATTGGGAGCTTTCTATTCTGCTGTTCTAATAAACACAGTAGATCTTTTTCCATTATGCTTCTGACTAATCCTACAAATATATGTTGTTTTAAAATTTTATTTTAATTTTTTTCTTGTTCTCTTGCTATATTCAGTTAGTGTTTGAAGACTTTCAATTAGTTCCTTTGGTAGTCTTACACTGAAAAGTTAGTTACTGCAAATTGTACTTTATCTTGTTCTAGGTTCAAGATGCTGGGCAGGAGATGGTGGCATCTTCTGGCACACCAGGATCAGGCAAATCGAAGGTAATCAGTCCTCACAAACCTAATTTATTTGGATAGCAGTAGTCGCAAGGGTTACAGCTTAGCATGCAAGCCATGACTAATAGGAAGACAAAGATATTTTTAACATTTCTTCTAGACAGGAAAAACTAACTTATAAACATTAAGATAAAATGTTTTGGAAACCATGAGGAAAAAATATCCTTTTGGTATGTTCACTTCCTGTTATATTTGATAAATTAATAGCATGCAGTTTTGGCAGCATGTTTCATAATGGACACAGACGTCTTTGCATATGTTGGAAGTAAATTTAAACAATGACAATGTTAGGTCAGCATGCTATTTTCAAAATACTGTTCAAATTGTATTATTGAATTGTAATCCTTCCCAAATGAGTTTTCCTAACTGATGCTGCCCAATTGTGTGCTCCAGAATTGTTTCAGAAAAGTACAGAATTAGGAGTAGTTTCTGTTACTGTAATTGTAATAACAGAATTGGATAACAAAACAGCAGTAACTTGGACTGTTATTCTTCTTCGAAATGTTATTCTTCTTGCAAATATATGGTAAGAGTTTCTTGTCCTAAAATTCAGCTGCTTGGAAGTGAGATGCTAAAATGCCTTTTTTCTATTTCTCTCTGGGTTAAAGGAAACTGGTTTCTCTGATACATACTTTTTTTTACAGCTGGACACATTGCCCAAAGAAGACCTCATCAAGTTTGCAAAAAAGCAGATGATGCTTATACAGAAAGTGAAGTCAAGATGTGCAGGTATCTTTCTGGAAAGAACAATTTCTGCCTGAATGCTTGGCACTCCCTGACCTTTTCAAATATCACTGTGTGTTTTTGATAGGTAGATTTAAATTCTAGGCAAAAATCCTAGATTTTATTTTTGTTCAGTTTTGCTGTTTATGGTGGGAGGATAAGGACTGAAGTAATTTGATTAAGAAAGAGAGGAAAAGAAGTATTGCTTTTGTCAGGTATTAAATTAATTTTGGTCTGACAGTATGGCATGATGGAACAGTGTAACTTGTGTAAAAGTTTTAGTGGGCTTTGTCATTGTCTGTTCCCTGTTTTGGTGCAGGTTGCTTTTCAGGCAGCAGATGGGAGGAGGAATGTCTGATTTTTTTTTTTTTTTTTTTTTTTTTTTTTT
>VZTI01002192.1:1343210-1374596 GCA_013397865.1 Struthidea cinerea | reverse complement strand
TTTTTTTTTTTTTTTTTTTTCAAAAATAGTACAATGGCTTCTTTAAGATAGTTTGTACTTTATACTTGAACATTTGTTGCTTTAACAAGAAATTGTAAAACATACCAAACAAAATTTTATGCTTAACATCTAAAGGTATGTGTAAACCTGTGCTCTCATGTGCTGTCCTTCTCCTCTCTGCTGTCCCTTTTCCTCCAGTGGCCCGCTACTTGCACTGGTGTCACTTCCCCTTGTTTGGAATGACAGTTACGCTGACTGCTGGTAGCTGCCTGGTGAAACAATAAGGATATAGGGATGGGCTGTACCAGGCTTTTCCTCAGTGTGGTTATTCATAAGATCTTGTTCTTCTGCTTGCTGCCTATTTTTAGAGAATCAGTAGAAACTGAGTATCTTTCCTCTGATTTAAATTGACCATGAAATAGAAGGTAAGATGATCATCAAAAGAATTTCTATCTGTTGTCCCTCTATCCAAAGAACGAAGTTTTGCTTCCTCAGGAAACCATGCTCAGTGTCAGGACTGGAGAAGTAGTACTGAATATTTGTTCTCTTTTCGTTAGTCCTGTCTATCACTCAGTAACAAACAAAAATTGATGAAATAAAAGGCATCTCTGGTTTGAATAGAAGTGTTGTCAGGCACTGGATTTACTAGAAATTTGCTACTGTGATGCAGCATCAGTTCATACTGTGAAATTTCTTTACATTTTAAGAACTGGAGAAAGAAATTGAAGAACTCAGATCTAAAGCAGCTACTACAGGAGCTGATGATATTATTCAGGTAGGAATATGTAATGGGTTTCTACTGTGTTACATGAAGTTAGCTGAAGTACATCCACAGAAATAATTTGGTAAATAGTAAATAGCTTGAAAACTGTTATTCAAATTGAATGGAATCAATCTGCAGGAATCCAAGACACTTCCTAAAATATTTTTTATTCCTTCTCCCCTCACATCCTTACTCCATTTGCCAGCAAACACTGTTGGTTCTGTGAGGAATAGTATAGAGTGATACACTTTCCAGGCAGAACTTATCACAGCACTTCAGTACTTGAAGAGGGATAGTAAAATGTGGACAAACTTTTCAGCAGGGCCTGTTGAGATAAAACAGGCTGGTTTTAAACGAAAAGAGGGTTGATTTAGATTGGATGTAAGGAAGATGGGTTTTTACACAGAGGGTGGTGAAACATTGGAAAAGATTACTCAGAGAGGTGGTAGATTCCCCACCCCTGGAAATATTCCAGATCAGGTTGAATGGCCCTGTGAGCAACCTGATGGAGTTGAAGATGTCCCTGCTCACTGCAGGGCGGTTGGACTAGATGGCCTTTAAAGGTCTCTGCCTACCCAAACTATTCTATGACTTTATGAATGTCCCCACCAAGACTTTTCCTTGTGTGGCTAGTTAGACCAGTTTTTGTTTATTTTGGAGTGACCATTGCAGAAAGACCTCAGCTCTTTACAAAAGTTCTGAGACAGTCATTTAATGAGATTAGAAACACATAATTAAAGTTGCATGTCACAAGAAGTACTTTTGTTATCTGTCTTTCTCAAGGTAAGGGTCATAGCATATGAAAGTGAAAATTGGCAGTGAGGAGGAATTTCTCAACTGTAGAATTGGTTTGAATAATTTGGATGGAGATTTCTTTTCTACAGGAAGGGAACTTCACCACCACCACCTGATAATAAAAATTAGCTGATCACAAGTACAATTTTTAAAAGAACCCAACATCATTGTTTTAGTCTACTTATTTCATATCAGTTTTATTTGGACTGAAAGCAATTTTTAAAACCAGACTGATGTGTTTATTTGACAAAAAGGGTCATAATGTGTGAGTTCCTACATTTTGCAGAAATCATTGTTTCCATTGTTAAGAAACCCTTCTTTCAATGATTTTTCTCATTTAATATTAGGCTCTCACAGAAAGGCTGGATGTTGTGCTTCTGGAAAAAGCTGAAAGTCAGCAGCAGTGCATAGCTCTGAAAAAAGAAAATATTCAGATAAAGCAAGAAGCAGAGGTACTGAAATGAGCCACAGAACATTACTGAAATATTTCAGAATTGTATTTATTTTCTAGGTTTGCTTGTTTTGTATGTAATTTTAATCTTTTTCTTCACTTACCTGTGTTCTATGTTCTAAAAAATCTAAAAGAATCTAAAGGCTTTATACATTAAAGCATATTTTCTCTGTACCCCCTAGTTCATGGTAATAAATATAAAATTCTTACATACACTGTCTAGATCCACAACTGCGAGAAGAATTCAGTCTGTACATTAAAAGCCTACATAGGCTTCAGTCCATCAGCTCTGTCTTTCCATGGGAGATACAAGATTTATCTTTCGATATTTATAAGAAGGAGCCTGTCAGCCAGGGCACCTATATTATATCAATAATCTCAATGAATAATAAAGTGAAGACTGAATTGCTTGCAATTGATGGACATTGTTATATTCCAGATACCTGAATTTGATGCACTAAAACTAATCTGATCTTTTATACATTACCAGAATAGTTGCTAAAGCTGAAGTCTGTCTTGACCATTTTGTGAAATTATGCTGGTAAACATGATTTAGGACTTAGTTTTCCTTTCTCATTTTGCAAATGTTCTTGTACTCTGTGCAATGTCTTCCAAATTGAGTTGTTCTAATACAGTTTGATATTTAAAAGCTATAACATTTTCTAAAACTAGGGACTATTACATTTTCTAATTCATTGTTGTAAACAGTTCACTTGGAAATTCTGTGTGCTAAATTGCCAGTATTTAATAACGTGTTTGTTTGTTTAGGCTGCAGTGGCTAAAACAGAAGAATTGCAAAAACAACTGGAACAATCAAGTGTTGACTCTCTGGAAGAAATAAATGCTCTGAAGAGTGAATTAGCAAATGCACAATGCAAACACAATGAGGATTTAAAAAAGCTGAAGATGGAATTAGATGAACAAGTGAAGAAACAAATGGAGCTGGTGGAACAGGTTGAATGTCACAGTGATAGTCAAAAAGAAGTTAAAAGATTACAAGATGATGTCCAAAGAATTAAATCTACTTATGAGGAGCAAATTTTGTGTCTGAACAAGCAGCTGGAAACTGTGAATGAAGACAAAACCAAAGAAGTGACAAATCTGCAAGAAACTATTAAAAGCAACTCTCGGTGTTACCATAATGAAATAAAAAATCTGAATGAAGAGCTTAAAAAATTAAGAAGTGCCCATCAGGAAGAGGTGTCAGAATTGATGCATCGGATTGAAATGTCATCTAAAGAAAACGAAGAAAAGCAAAATCAAATAAATCAGTTACAGCACAACTTGGCAGAGAAAAATGCCAAGGATGAAATGCCTGCTCATACTGACCAGTGTAAATATGACTTGGAGCAGCTGAGAGAAGTCTTAAATAGAAATTTAGAGAACAAGATAGATGTTGCAGATACACAAGAAGAACCTTGTGTAGAAGCAAAAATGGAAGAAAAGGTTAGGTACCTGGAACATAGTTTAGAAGAACTCCAGTCCCAACATAGTATATTAAAAGATGAGTTAACTTACATGAGCAATGTCAAGATAAAACTGGAAGAGGAAATCCATCGTATGAAGGATGAGTACTTTCATGAGCGGGAAGACTTGGAGTTTAAGATAAATGAATTGCAGCTTACTAAAGAAGATTACTGTTGTGTAATTGAAAAACTAAAATTGGAGCTTCAAGCAGCAGGACAGCACTATGAAACTGCTGCAAAAGAGCACAAATTAGAGATTCATACTCTGAAAGATCAACACAAGAGAGAAATTTCTGAACTAAATGAAACTTTATTATCTGGTTCTGAAAAAGAACGAATGGCATTAGTTTTTGAAATGCAGGAACTTAGAGAACAGCTTGAAAAGCTAACTCAGGAGAAAGAAGAAGCCGTGTCCAGTTACAACAGCCTGAGAGAAACAATGGAAACTCTACAGGCTGAGCTAGGTGAATCTGCTGGAAAGATCAGCCAGGAGTTTGAATCAATGAAACAACAGCAAGCTTCCGATGTCAGTCAGCTGCAACAGAAACTCCGGGCTGCTTTCAATGAAAAGGATATTCTTCTTGAAACTGTAAATTGCCTACAGGAAAAAGTAGAAAAATTGTCTTCTAATCAGTTAGAGATGGAAGAACTTAAATCTAAAATTGTTAGTCTTCAGGAGGGCAATAACACAATGAAAAGCTCCATTGACCAAAAAGAGATTACTATAAGAGAACTGGAAGAGAAGATTGTTGCTCTTACTGATCAAAACAGGGATATTTTAAATGATGTAAAATGCTTGGGTGAAGAGAGAGAAACCCTTCAGGAAAGGTGCAAGCAAGAACAACTTAAAATTCAGGAACTTCAGCAAGAAGTAGATGTTGCTAACCAATACAATAATGACCTGAAGGAAAAGGTAGAGGAATTAACAGAGAAACTGAACGAAGCTTTAACTTCAGAGGGTGAAAATGCTCAAATGCTAGAGCAACTAGAAAAACAGATTGAATGTCTTGTGCGTGATAAAGAGCAGCTTTCATCTGAAGTATACACTCTTCGTGAGGAAAATAAGAAACTCATTCAGGAAAAAGGTGAATTGAGTGAAGAGCTGGGAAAGGCTACATCTGAAAAAGATGGTTGTTTAGTACTGAAAGAGCAGTCTGAAAACTTAGAAAAGAAACTACAAATGATGACTGCAGAAAAAGACCATATAGCAACATTACTTGAAAATGAACAAGTGCACACATCCCTTGTAAGAAATCAGTTGTACCACCTGCTTGAGCAAGTGGGGTTCAGCATTTCAAATTCTAATGAAGAATATGATTCTCTTAACTTGATAAAAATTGCAAATGAATGCATGTCAAAAATTAAACAAGAGCAGTGCCTTGCTCTACAAAAGGAGGAGGAAGTAGTTCATTTGCAGCGGGAAGTTGAGAGATTAGAGGAAGAAAATGCAGCTCAACATAGAGAACATAGATCCCTGATTCAGGATTTTGAAAAAGAAAAGAATCTCTTGAGAGAAGAACTGGAAGGAGTGTTGTCTGAAAAAGAAGCGCTTCAACATGATATCCAGGAGCTGAGGAATGTCAGTGAAAAAACAAGGATTGAAAATCAAGATCTTTTAGCTAATATTGAAGAGATCAGTCGAAAACTTGCTCTTTATGAACATCAAATACAAGAACAGCAAAAAGGATCTGAAAAACAAGACGACTTAAATTTCATTCTGGAACAGAAGGAAACTGAGCTTAGAAATGTGAAAGACGAACTGAGTTCTCTAAAGGTTATATTTTGTTATTGAAGTATAAAGACTAAACCTCTAAAGTCTTCAGAATTAAGGTTCAAAAAATACTTTCAATTCTCTCTTTACTTTTTTTTTTCTTTTTTTTTTCCCTTGGCCTGAAAGTGAGTTTCCCTTCTAGAAAGCACGTGTTTCTGAGTTTTCTAGCACCTCAGAATTCCCGTCTTTCCCCCAGGAAAAAAAAAATGAAACAAAACCAATCATAAAGCTTTTTTGACAAAAGTTGTTTGTACTTGAACCTTTCTTCCTATCAATATCCCTTGAAGCAATCAGTTGACTAGAGGGATTAACTGACCTCATAATCTTTCACCTTTAACTTTCTGTGGTTGTATCTCCAACAAAACTGCTTGATCTGCATTAACTTCAGGTCTTGGGAATTGCTGGTTATGTAAAGCTGACAGCTTTTTTTTGTCCTTGGACAGGATGGAAAGCAGCTCTTAAAAGTTTGGAATGTTCTGCTTTCAACATAACTGTACTTTCACCAAGCTGATACGAAGTTGCTCATAAAGGCTTTCTTGGTAGTAAGAACATAGAGAATTTTAGCTGTAGCTGAAACTTCTGATGGCTTGTTAGGGAAAATACAGGTACCACAAAGAAATTTTTGTAATACTTCTTGTATCTTTGTTTATAATACAGAATTTAATGGAGACAATGAGTGAGAAAACTGATCAACAGTCTTCAGTAGCAGAGCTTCAGGAAAAAATTGGTATCTTTCTCGCTTTTTTTTTAAATACAAATGGTTTGGCTTCTTTGGATTGTTACTTTTTCTTTCTTTGCATAATTGTCCTGTATTTCCACAAGTTGAGGAAGATGGGGAAGTAGATGTTAATGCAGCTTCCTGCAATATTCCTTCCATTGGGAATTTAAAATGTTGTTAGCAATTTTAAGTTGGATATGATTTGATACTTTTTAAGGCTTTTTCTTCCTCTGTACCTCTGTCGATAAACAGTGTAGTGGATTTAATCTTTATTTTTTAAATGTGGGAAATTTGTCATTAAGAATCCCTGAGGTTACCAGAAGGAAAGGGAAGCAACACTGCCAAAACTACTGTTGCTTTATTGCAGTTATCCCAACACATTAGCAGGAAAATGCTTCTGAGTTGTTAAATTTATGTAGAAGTAGACAGAAATATGGCTCTTAACTGTGATGGAAGCTTCTGAAACGGGGAAAGATTGTCCAGGGAAAGATTGCCCCTAAGCTCTCTGTGTGTCTGGATGTTTTAGTTTCAGATTAAATGCTTAACTGAATGAAACACTTGAACATCTCCCCCTGCTTTATATTTTATTTGGTTTTAAAATCATGCTGATGTTTGTGTTCTAATTGAATTTAATTTCATTTCGCTTCTTGGGAAGAAATGGAAAGGTGTAATTTTTAATTTTCTTATGTATTTATTTTAGGGATGCTCGAAAAAGAATCTGCTGAAAAAGGAGAGAAGCTAAATAAAATTAAAGTGGTTGCTGTGAAAGCAAAGAAAGAATTAGATGCCAGCCGAAAAGAGGTACCCTGACTACTTCCTAATATGAAGAAGATTCTGCATGGGGGGTTTTGTTTTAATGACACACACTTATTTTTATTAAGATGCAGACTCTGAAGGAAGAGTTGGAGTTGGTTCGATCAGAAAAAGATCAGTTGTCTGCATCAATGAAAGATGTAATTCATGGAGCTGAAAGCTATAAGGTAAGAGTAGTGCTGCATTCACAAAACACAGTAAACTGTCAGAAAATACTTCAGGTTTGAAGCCTAACCTGGATATACATTGCTATTTACTTGCACAACTATATTTGGCAAAAAAAATTGTGTCAGTGCAGTTGAATACCAAAATCCAGAAATGTAAGGTTCTCTTAATGGAACCGTGCAGCTGCTGTCAGAAGAAAATGAGGCACTTCCTTTCTACTGGAATGTTATTTTTAAACCTTTTGAATCTAGCACCATACGTACCAAGCAATGCGTTGCTGAGGCAAAACATAAATCCCTGTGAATTCTTCAAAGTACATAAAGTTGAAGATTCGTTTGAAAATCCTTAAATGATGAAGACAAACTTGTAATTCCTTGGGAGCAAGTCTTCTTGGAGTACACCTCTGGGCACATGAAAGCAGAAGCAGGTGACAAGTCAGCATTGCTTCCCCAAGAGAAAGCTGTTCCCCATAAGACTTATGAGGAGAAGCTGAGGGAACTTGGCTTGTGTAGTCTGGAGAAAAGCAGGCTCAGGGGAGGCTTTATCGCTCTCTACAACCACCTGAAAGGAGGGTGTAGCCAGGTGGGGATCAGTCTTTTCTCCCAAGCAAAAAGTGATAGGACAGAGGGAAATGACCTTAAGTTCCACCAAGGTAGTTTTAGATTGGATGATAGGAGCAATTTCTTCACAAGAAGGGTGCTCAGGCATTAAAACAGGGGAGCAACGGAGTCACCATCCCTGGTGGTATTTAAAGTACATAAAGTAAACACAGCACTTAAGGACGTGGGTTAGTGGTGGATTTGGCAGTGCTGGGTTTACCGTTGGACTCAATGATCTTAAAGGTAATTTCCCATTTAAATGATTCTGGGACATCATTGGGAGTATTGCATCCAGTCTTGTCCTTCCTTCTAACCCCAAATACAAGGAAGACATCGATAACTTGAAGTGATTTCAGTGGAGGAATGACCAGGTTGGTCAATAGACTGGAATAAGTGATAAGAAGTTGCTCAGCCTGGAGAAGACTTCAAAGGAACCTAATAGGAGTCTTCCAGTACCTACAAAGACATTATGAAGGGAATAGAGTCGGGTTGTTAACGGTGGTGCAAGATAAGACAGTAGTCCTCAATTGAAATGAGAGTTTCCAACTGGATACATGGATTTTTATGCTATGAGAATGGTTCCAAAGCTATGAGCTTTGGAATAGGTTGTCCAGTGAAGTAGCCATCTCCACCCTTAGAGACAGGTCCTTCGAAAGACCTGATTGGACAAAACTCTGAGCAACCTGGGCTCATTTCACTGCTGACCCTACTTTAAGCAGGAGGATGATACCTCCTGAGCTGTCTTCCAACTTGAATTATTCTAGAATTTCATGAACTGAAAGGGGTTTCTCCCAGAGCCTGTAATGCAATCATAGCTTGAATTTCATTCTGATGTTTCTGATGTTGCAGTAAGACAACTCATACACTGAAATATTAGGTAAGCCTCAGAGGTGTAGAATGTGCTTATGCAATACGTATTGTAAAAAAGTGCACCTTTGTGTTTGTATGTGTTAAGAATCTTTTGATGGAATATGACAAGCAAGGAGAACAGCTGGATTCTGAAAAAGGCAGAGCAAATAATCTTGAACGTCAGATAGATGACCTCACAAGGCAGCTACAGGTGTCATCCGAGCAGGTCAGTTCTGTACGTGGGTCTGATCTATTGATAAGTACCATAAAAATTAATTCTGCCTGTTGGGTGCAAGTTTTAATCATGTGATTGTTACTATAGTTTCATAACCTAAGTGTGTTTTGAATAGTGACTTGAAATTCAAAGTGGTTTGTTTGTTCCTTTTCAACATCTGATAACTTACCTGGGTCGTGAGAAAGATAAATATATCTAGAATGTCTGGCTTTGTCAATAGAAAGAGTTTAATTTATCCCAGGTCAGCTCACAGAAAAGAGCAGGTCATCTCTGGCTTGATTTTGGACCTACAGCTCTGCTGCAAGTATCAAACTTGCACTGCTTCACTGACTGCACACCTGCACTTCTCATGAAGTGCGGTAACCTTTAACTGAGACATTTTTTCATCTATTTCTTCAACAAAATGTGGGTTTGGTTTTTTTTAATTTTTTGTTTAATCAACAGAGTGTTTAAATATACTAAATGAATTACGGATTTTGCATTTTTCACAAGGATGAGAGTTTAAGATGCATTGTAGAGTGCTGTAGTGGCATTCAGAGTCTAAGATGGCAATTAAGGAGCTGTGAGACACATTTTTGCAAAGCTAGCTGCAATGGGTTTGATATTTAGGATTTAAACTCCCAGGCCCCATACACCGAAGATCCACCTAGGCCACTGTTTCCTTACAAACACAAGCCAGTAGTGAATATCATAGGAAGAAATAAGAAATAATAGTATATATTCTGCTGATTATGCAGGCATTGCATTTTTCAAATCTGTTATAAAGAATTTGTAAATAAAACACTAGTTAGGTAATGGACATCTTTCACTTATACTGCATTCTTAATAGGCAAAATAAAGACTAAGATACATCACTGGAGATGTCAAAATTTAATCTGTTACAGTCACTGCAAAAGTATGCCAGATGCAGTAGAGTTCTTACTATGTGCTGATGGAAGACTTGGTGGTTCAGTCAAAGCTTGCAGTTCAGCCTTTTTTAGGAGTTAATACTATGATCGTTTGTTTATAAATACAGCACCTGTATTTGAAGTGTGGCAGTAAGTGTTGAAATACTGTATTGTTGCAAGGGGAAGGTGATTCTTGCAGAAAGCATATATTTCAAGGTATTGTTTTCAGATTTCTTTTAATTCTTGCCATCTTACAGAAAGCTGGGCAAATTAACTGAACAAAATAACCAAAATGTGCTAATGGCTTTAATTTTGCATGTTTATTAATCTGATTTAAAAGAATTAAGCTGAACAAGACTCATCTGTAGGAGTGTTGTTTGTTAGGGATTTGGATAGAAATCAGTGTTGGGAATTTTTTTTAAATATAGAAAATATTTTATCTGTTAACATTGCACATAAATTCAGCTTATGTTTTTTATCATTCCACTGTGCTAATTTCAGCATGATCAGTTATGCTCTGCAAATGAAGACCTCCTGGCTCGTGTTGAAACACTGCAAAATAATGCTAAGCTGCTGGAAACGCAGATACTGGAGATACAAAGAGCCAAGGCAAAGACTGACAAAGAACTAGAAGCTGAAAAGCTTCTAAAAGAACAGAAAACAAAGGTAGTGCTTGGTAGAGATGGTGAATGGGTTGAAGCATTGCTTTCACTGGATGTGATTTCTGTTAGACCTTTGTAAACTGTGTTTTCATAGATCAGGTTCTGTACTTTCTCTCCTTGTTACTTGACTGTCCTTTTTGAAAACTTGGTCTGTTCATTGAAAGAACTTTGCAAGGCTGTCAATTCAAGTAGGTTGGGGGTAGTTACAGAATGTGAAAACCATTTCATAGGATAGGTTTTTCTCTGGTTTATAGTGATTTCCTAAGAAAGGAGTCAACTATCTCTGTACAACCCAAGTGTGTGTGTGTGTGTGTGTCTAAGTATAAAAAGATGCTGACATCTATTTTGAAATTGGACTGCATAATTGGCAACTATTTAAATTTCAGGAACACAGTGGTGCTCTCCGAGAAGTGGAGGAGCTTCAGATGCAACTTCAGAAGAAAAAGAAACATCTGCAGAAAACTATGCAAGAACTAGAGCTGGCCAGAAAGGTAGGGTTGCTGTCCATATTAGTGCTTAATGGACTACCAAAGATTTTGGCCCATCTGGCTGTGTCAAATGCCTCTCTTTCTCATCTGAAGATTTTAAAGCCGGAGGTTTGCAGAAGGGAAAATGTGAGGGCTTTTACCCCTGCTTTTGTGCTTGGAGAGCTGAAATGTTGACTTGGGGTTGGTTTTGGTTTTATTTTTTGTTTGTTTGTTTAGCTTGGGTTATGTGGCCTTTCATGAGTAGAAATAGGAATAGAATTCAGACGTCTGGAGTATGTGTATAGTGCACTGTTAAGAAATTGCCTTGGTTGTAAGGACTGAAGATGACAGAAACTAATACATACAAAACACCTACTGATAAAACTAGCAACAGGTTTTTCAAAGCTTTTGGTTCTTGTTTGAAAACAGATTATTTACTGAGGATATGGAAGCCCAGTGGATGGGTGGTATTTGTGGATATGGATAGAGACACAATTTTTGTCTGATGGGCAGTATAGTTTTTTACAGATTTACAAAAGTCATAGCAGCCAAGGCAAATTGTAAGCTCTAACTTCATTTTGTGTACCTTGCAGGATGCTCAAAAGAGTACACTGATGGATATGGAAATAGCTGATTATGAAAGGCTAGTAAAAGAACTTAATCAGAAGATTACTGATAAAGACAGCAGAATAGAAGATCTTGAGCAAGAAACAGGGATTCAGAAACAGAAACAAGAGACCCTACAGGAAGAAATAAGTGAGTAAACTATAAACAGCAAGAGTCACTATGGTATAGTTAGCAGTGGTGAAAAATACAATTCAGAAACAACTTCTTAAGTCAGCAAGTGAAAGTAAGCTTTGCAGGAAATACTAAACAGTTGCATCAGGAAAGCAATTTTGTCTTAGAGGAACTTTTACTAGGTTATCTATCACTTAATCCAGAATTCAGCACTTAAAAGCCAATTTGCCTGCCTGACATTCTGTGTTTCGTACTTAAGTTATTCATAAGTTCTAAATATTGGTGACTAACAAGGGTTTCATTCTGATATACCACACTCACAAAACTTTATTGATTGCCATGTGGTTAAAAATTCTATTTCTTCCAATCCTCAAGTGTAAATCTTAAAACCATTTCACTTATGTGAAGATCTTTGTGATAACTTTGAAAAAGGATACTAAAATTACTGTAAGCTACTTGTTTGCAGCTCTTAAAGAATCTGTTAGAATTTGTTTAAATATTTTTCAGCATTTTTAAGGAAATACAAGAGGGAAAGTTTCCTTTGCATATAATTGTTGTTTTCTGCATTAGAGTCACTTCAGTCAACTATGCAACAGGATGAGGAAAGAAATGCCAAGATAAAACAACTCCTGGTAAAAACAAAAAAAGAACTGGCTGATTCAAAACAAGCTGTAAGTCCATGTGCTAATGACTGTGTATTCTATTTTAGAACTAAATTTTAAAGAGCAGCTGGTAGCTGAATTCTTAGATTGCTGAGGTTTGGGGGTTTTTTTTAATATTCAGGTAATTTTATCTTGCAGGAAAATGACCATCTAATGTTGCAGGCGTCATTGAAAGGGGAGCTGGAAGCCAGTCAACAGCAAGTAGAAGCCTATAAGGCAAGAAACTTCACTTTTATTAGTACAAGTTCTCTCATTTAAGTACTAAGGGTATGATTTATACTGGGCACATGGAATAAAGGCTGAAGAATAAAGAGGTGCTAATTTTATTTCTAGGTTACTGGTTCTTCTTCTTAAATGAGTTTTTTCTGTTTGCTGCTTTCCCCAAATATTTTTCCTGTGATTTTTTTTTAAGCAGATTTACCCTTTTTCTTCTTTCCCTTTCCACCAAAGGAGAGGACCGTGGAGTTTGAAGCTTGTAACTGGAATATATTTTTAAATGATTCTTTAAAAATGAAAGTTGCTCAGTTTTAAAACAGAAGAGCACAACATTGTCAGCAAAAGTCTTAAGTGTTGTCCATCTGTATATGGAATACAAATGGATTGGAATGGAATGTAATGCAAGAAGCAGGGAAGGGAGAGGGGTTGGCTTTCTTAAATGCTGCCACACCAGCATTGTAATTTTATCTTCAGTTCTTTCTTTAAAACAACCTAACTTTTTAAAAATTAATACATGGTAACCCATGTATATTTTTTTAAATTCTATTTTTATTGGTTTTAATTTGGTATTCACCAGTTCTGTTCAGGAATTACTGTAGTAGAGTCCTAGGTGGCATGGTCCCTTGGAGAAAGAAGAAAAGTTTTTGTAATAGTGAAGTTTTCAACTGACTTTTTCAGATTCAAGTGGCTGTACTGACATCAGAAAAGCATAAAGTTCAGGAACAACTGCGAACATCTTCAGAGCAGCACCAGCGTACGATGAGTGCTTGTCAGCAAAAAATTGCAACCTTGCAAGAAGAGTGCAGAGCAGCCCAGGTATTCCAGTGGAAGAAGTAATCTTAAAGACTTACAAAGGGAGATTTACTGCACTCTCTGCTTCTTCAAAACTGTTTTACAGATTTTTCAGGCTTCTCTTTTTGTCTGTCAGGAATTAAGAATTACCCCCATAACTGAGTGGTGGTATAATGGACAAGCTAGACTGTCCTGGTTGACGTGTATCACTTGGGGTGGCACATCTGGATTTGCATACTTCTGTTTCCAGTAGGAAAAAACTTGTGATAGCAGGGAGCCAGGGTTTATTTAAGATCATCAGTAAGTATACACTCAGGGAAAAGAAAAGTCTTTAAAAAAAAGAGCACAAACAAAACAAAGGAATATAACTCGCTTCATGTAAAAGCAATTAACACAGATACCACTTTAAAGAAAAAAAGCTGTGAGAAATATATCTGCAAGCATCTTTTCATATGCTGAAATATAAGCAGCTTCTTCATTGGCAGCTGAACTACATGCAAAACTGACATTATTGCTGAAGTTTATTATTATTTCTGGGATTTTTTTGCTCATATAATACTGTTTGATGGTGCTGGAATGCAGCGTTTGCATTGGAGACATACAGATTCAGAATATAGTAGGACTGTTGTGTTCAAACCACCTTTATGGAGGTTACTGCACTACTCTATGGCCACTGTTGTATGGTAGATGTGCCTCCTGCAGGTAAATAACAGCTGAATGCAGCCTCTCAAAAAAACTTCTACATTTTAATAAGGTGAACTGAAATGGACAAACTTTGTGGTTGCTGCTTCAGGAGGTTTGCCTTAGTTGTGCTGGTACACGTGGATCGTGATTTTACAAATATATTCTTCATACCTGGCTGCTTACAGTACCTGTCTGTGATGGCTTGCTGTGTGATGCTGTGACATCAGCAAGGTTGTAGATCTTCCATATTGGCATGGCTTGAACCTCTTGGAAGAGTAGCTTTCCTACTCAGATGCCCTACATCTGGAAACTGGATATTATTTATTACAAGGTTATTGGCAAAGGAAAATCCCCTCTAAAGGAAAGGTGGACACCAAAGCAGAAAACAAAGTCATGCTGACATTTAAGGCTGTGTACCTGAGGACTTAGGAATATTCTAGCTCACATAGTTTGACAGGATGAAAAGCAAAGGATTAATTTAAAGAAAATGACCACAAATGTATAGACTCTGAAAATCTGGACCAGTGTCTAATCGGAGTCAGTTCTGTAGAATTTCACTCACCAGTTCAGCTGAAGGGAAAGTTTCAAAAATCCTCCTCTTGGAGATGACAGCATTTTAGTTAACTGTAAGTGGGAGTGACTAATGAATCCATGAGCTTGTCCTAAGATCCAAGAAAGAAAACCTGCATCAGAGTTTTGGGTTTTTTTAGAGGAATGTACAGCACGAGTACTGTAAGGATGGCAATAATCTTTGCAGTATAGTGTACAGTCAGGGATGAAGCTTCTACGATCTGAGGCGATTTTCTGTATGTCCACAGAAACTCATGTAACAGCTGCATTTAGAGGAAAAGACAGATCAAACACCTTTACAGTCAACTAGAATATTATATCTTGTGCTGTGTAATACCACTGCAAGACTGACTTAACTCCTCAGAATTATGCATAACTTTATGGCATGTTAGAATTTTTGTCACCTTTGTAGTATGGGAGAGAAACAGAATTATACCTCTTTTTGCATTTTCTGTCACCTTTGCCTTCATTTAAAGATGTTGGTAGAACTCCTGGCTTGTGAATCTCTCAGTTGAGTGCAGTTTTTGAATTTTCAAGTATTCTTTCTTTTCTTTAACACCGGAATGTTGAAAATCAGTGTCTCAAGTTTCACATTTTGTGATACACACTTAAAATCTAAAGAAACATTATCTGTTATGGTGGTCACTGTTTTAATTATCTATTTAAAAGAAGGAAATGCAGCAGGTGGTTTTCATTTTTTTCAGTGTAAGATGCATTTCATTATAAAGAAATAAAGGAGCAATAGTCAATAGTATAACTTACAGGTTTGTTTTCTGTGTGATAGGCTGAACAAGCATCTGTTACGTCTGAATTTGAGAGCTACAAAGTCCGTGTTCATAATGTTCTAAAACAGCAAAAGAATAAATCTGCTGCTCGGACAGAATCTGAAGGAGCCAAACAAGAAAGGTAAAACTAACCTTTTTTCTTGACCTGTAGTCTGACTGTGGCACTGCCTAGCTGAGCAGAAGAAGTATCAGTTTCTACTGTTCTGCTGCTATATTAGTGGATTTGTCTTTTTAACCATTATTTTTGTGTAGATTACCTATCGTTACAGTTAGAAGGAAAAGTAAAGTCTTAGGAAGTTGTTTATGACTCTCATGAGCAGAAATTAGCCAGTACATTCTGTGTAGACTTGGAATGTTTTCTCTGATATGAAGTAGCCAAGTGCCATTTGCAACTAAGAAGAAAAGAGCAGATTGGTTCAGTTCAGCTGAGCTCACTTTGAACTTTTTCAGGAATTAGTGGTTTAGTATAGGTAAAGCTCTGGATGCCAATTCAGTCATCAGTTCCAGCAGATTTGCAAAATCCTGTATGTGGTATCGTATGAGGAAAGACTTGGAAGAAAAAAGTTACACTACCAAAAGTTCCCTGAAAATCCTTTAAGTACAGTCATAAGCCAGGTGAATTCAGATTCACTTCAGAAGATGTCTCAACTCACTGCAAAAGTCAACCAGTTCCTGCAAGTTATGTTTATAAGTCGTTGATGGCTGCCCTTGGTGACAGACTGGACGTTTATGTGTGGAATGTCAGGATTCATTTCTGACACAGACCTTCTGTCGGTACCGACAATTGCAGCCAAAAATCCACCAGAGGGCGACTTGTGCTTTATTGGAGGACGTGAGTTTAGGGTTGGTTCGTGGTTTTTGAAACATTCTTGCCTTTGAAGCAACACAACTGCAAGAGTTGCATTTCTTTGTCTCTCCTTTTTGCAGGATTTTAAGAAGTTCTGGTATTGTTTTGGGGTTTTTTTGTGAGAGAGACCTATCTTGGAAACAAATTGGATAAGCAATGAACAGATGACAAATGGTTTCCAAAGAAATTATTTACAAGTATCAACCCTAAGGATTAGTGAGATATACAGTTCATGAGATAACGGAGGTGTCTGCATATATAAATATAGAAATCAGTAAAAATAGAATGTGTGTGACTTAAAATTTTATTTCTTCCTGGTATATCTGATTTTGATTTGTTTCTGTCCAACTGTGTTTATCTGTTATGGACTTGATGTTGCTTTCTAGTTCTTTGCTCAAAATCTGCTGCAGTCATTTGTCCCCTGTATTTGGTCTTATTGAACTGATGTGCATTTACTAAACAAACAAAAAAAAGCCTCACCACTTTTAAGAATTTTTTTTCTCCCATCTGAATCCCATATATTATTTTCCTTCTGTCTTGGCCCTTCTTGAAGTAGAAAGTGCTATCAGTCATGCTTTCTACACCAATAGTTGCATTCCCAGCAGTTCAGATGGGATGTGGCAAACCTATTTGTTTCTATATTGAAACAGGATCTGACTGTTTCTGCTGTAGCCACATTCTAAGATTATTTTGGTCTTAGTGCTGTGTTGATTTAATTAATAAACACGCAATTTGGATCAACTATCCAAAATATTGTGGATATCGTATAGGTTCTGAAATAATTATTTTAAATGCATGTTGCATATTCCTTTTTCTTCCACGTGCAGGGAACAGTTGGAAATGGTGATAGATCAACTTAAAGTTAAGCTGCAGGATGCTCAGCATAATTCACAGATGAATGCATCTGAACTCCAGGCATTGCAGTCTGAACACGACACCCTGCTGGAAAGACACAATAAGATGCTGCAAGAGACTGTTGCAAAAGAAGCAGAACTCCGGGAAAAGTATGGTCTGCTGATGGATAGATACAGATATTTTATTTTGTTTGAACTTTAAGATCTTGGCATGTAGAAGCCTGTAACTGTACTTCACAAAGAAGGGGCATGTTCTTGAGAAAGTTAAAGGAATTTTGAAAAGAATTGTTTGCTATTTTTCATGAGCCTTCAGAAGTCTCAACAATGTCAATGAAATAGTAGCTGATGAGGGAATTTGAGATTTCTGCAAGCTTTCTACCTCTTAATTATCAGATCTAAAAATTAACATTTTTAAAGCACATTGACTATTTTTAAGTCTAATACCCGGCACTACATTTGTGTGGTACTGCTCTACTAAATTTTATGGATGTTTCCTATTAAAAAAAAAATAAGATAATTATATGCAAAACAAACAAGTTCACTGACAAAATACCCAGTTCTTGTCCACCAAGTGCCTTTCTTACAGAAAGTACTGTATTTTGAGTTTGTGCTTGCCACAGTCTTAATTTTCTGTTTCTTTCAAAATGAAAGGAATCTCTTTAACCTGTATCGCATCTTGAAAAATCACATGAGTACCTGATACTTGAACTCCTCAAAAAGAGTCTGTCCTCGTCTTTTCTTCTCCATTTAGGGTAGAAAGAAGTTCACATGAGGTATTAATTAGAAATTATAGATTGGTATTAGGAACTGTTGACTTCTTGTCACTGTCTTTGTACAGTTTTATCTGTTCCCGATAGCTATGTAATGGTTCACTGTTGTCAACCAAATCATGTCCTGCATTTTTCTGGAAACAACCCATTTCAAAGTAGGTTCCCTTTATACCTAGACACTGATCTTTGCTACTCTGGCTCTGTTTAGGTCTGTGTGCTTATAAAGGCAAGTCCTGGGCTTAGTCTTTCCATAAATGCACTTGTTTAATTGCATGTATTTAACTGTTTAATATTGTATATTATTATTTAATATATTTAATTGCTTGTGACTGTTTCGTCATGCTTCTGGAGTACCTCCACACCAGGTACAATTGATGAGTTACTGACATTTTTCTTGCTAACAGCTACACTCTTCTGCACTGAAAGTTGAGGTTTAAAAAAATTAAACTTACCTTCTTAGAAACCTGTGTTTTTAGAAGTCCTGCAAAAGTGTTTGGCAAACAGATGTTATAGGAAGTGGACTATAAGTGACATGCCCTATATGACACTATAAACAGTCTTGATGCAGTTTTAGAATTTAAGAATGTTTAGACCACAATGTCTGTTAAGTCTTTCATTATTTCCCAAAGATGTCTGTTTTTTTTGTTCTGAAACGAAGTCAAGTTTATATAGCACAGTGCATTCATATGATAGGTAATAAGTGTAACTTTTTCAGTCTCAGATTTTCCCTGTAAAAAGAGGACTTTAAATGAAAAAAAGTTGCACACACAGTCATTCTAAGATAATCATACACATGAAAATGGAAAACTGCCTCAAACTGTAAAAATTCTGATATGTAAAAATTACATTGTTTTGCTCTTTGTGTCTTACTGTTTGTGCATGCACTGTTTTCAGACTCTGCACAATACAGTCTGAGAACATGGTCATCAAAACAGAGCACACCCAGGCGCTGAGTCAGCTGACAGCCCAGAATGAAGCTCTCCGGAACAGTTTCAGAGATCAGGTCAGGAACCTGCAAGAAGAGCACAGGAAGACAGTAGAGACACTTCAGCAGCAACTCTCCAGAGTAGAAGCTCAGCTTTTCCAACTCAAGAGTGAACCAAGCACTAGAGGTAACTTCCAGGCAGAATACCAGTTTTTCAGGGATTGGTTACAGAATTGTGTACCCCAGTCCGAAGCTAAAACATGCTTACAGTGTTTGATTCTGTAAGATCACCAGAAACTTTTTCTGAAAAATCTGCAGCATGCTGTATCAGTCCATAGATATCAAGCCAGGAATGTATCTTTGTTATTATTTACTGTCACTTCAGAATCCTAAGGTCCTTGAATACATCCAGAGGAGGGCAACAAAGGTAGTGGAAGTGCTAGAAGGACTGTCCTGTGAGGAGCAGCTGAGGGCTCTGGGTTGGTCTAGTTTGGAGGAAAGCAGGATGAGGGCAACAACCTCATTGCTGTCTTACAGATTCCTGAGGAGGTGAAGTGAAGAGGGAAGTGGTGAGCTCTTCTCCCTGGTTCTTACATAGGACCTATGGGAATGGTTCAGAGCTGCCATGGGGAGGTTCAGACTGGACATTAAGGAAGCATTTTCTTGCTGAAAGGGTGGTCAAACTCTGGAACAGGCTTCTTGAAGAGCTGATTGATGCCCCAAACCTGTCCATGTTTTAAGAGGCATTTTGACAATGCCCTTGATAATGTTTTAGTGTTTGATCAGCTGTGACGTGGTCAGACAGTTGGACTAGATAGTTATTGTAGGTCACTTCCAACTGGAACTATTCTGTTCTAGAATCTGCATCACTGGTATCTATTCTGCAGTATCTGCATTGTCAGACAGATGGAGGGAAATTACTTTGTAAATATTTGGTGTTCTTATCAGGTTGTCTCAGCTTTTGGAGCATGCTGGACATCTGCCTCAAGTAGGAGGTGTAAAGCTAAAGAAAAGT
Source organism: Struthidea cinerea (assembly GCA_013397865.1). Lineage (NCBI taxonomy): Eukaryota > Metazoa > Chordata > Aves > Passeriformes > Corcoracidae > Struthidea > Struthidea cinerea. The sequence goes on along the minus strand of VZTI01002192.1, from coordinate 1,355,097 downwards.
GTATTAAAAGCTGTTTTAAGAATGTTTGTTAGTTGTATACATGCTATTTATAGTATACTTGCTGTTTGATCCTTCTTCGAATTTAAGATTTTACTGTCTTCAAGCTCAAGTGCTATTTTTGTATCTGTAAAGTTACTAATCAGGAGGTAGTTGGACATTTGCCAAGCAGCAGTAACAGTTTAAGTTACTATGCTACTACTGAAGTAGATGGGTCATGCACACAGTAATAAAACAGAAGAATTTACACCTCCCACTGGACTGGTGGAAATGACAGCAAATTCTGTTGTGCATTACAAGTATTTGTTACTCCTACCATAGCTAAAATACATTTTCAGGGAGATGTGCATGAAGGTTTCGTAGTCACTGAAATAAAAAGTGCCAATCAAGTTTGGGTTTAGAACCAGAACCATTTGGAGGTGAAAGGCTGTATTTTGCTATTATAAATGTTACATGTGTATCTGGCTTTCTCTTTTTGCTTCACCTTCCCCTGCATTTTGAAGACTACTATTTGTACTGCTCTCAATCCAAGACAGTCACGCCTAGGAAATAGCCCTCCCAATTTCATTCTGGTACGAACATCAGTAAGTGTCTTTCAGGTCCAGGTGTTTCAAATCCGGCAACAAAGAACCTGAGAGAACGGCGGAACACTGACCTTCCTGTCCTTGATGTGCACACTGTCGCTAGGGAAGAGGGAGAAGGTATGGAAACAACCGACACAGAGTCTGTCTCCTCAGCCAGCACCTATGTTCAATCCTTGGAGCAGCTCCTGAACTCATCAGAAGCAAAGCCTGGTAGGTAGAACGTGGCTTTCAGAACCGCTTGCCTACATGGGTTGCAGAAGTTTGTGCCCTCAAAATATTTTAGAGCATTGTGTTTTCATGCTTTTAGGTGCAAGACAATTGACTTGACAAGTCTAGTCAAGTGCTGCTGAGTTTACACAGTCCCGAACTTTGTAGGAGCTTTGTCATTGAGTAAGGACTAACAGTAGAACATTCCTGCAGGTTTTAGTGATTTAAAGATGACATATTTCTGAGCTTTTAAAGGGAGCAAGTCAGTGAATAGTTACAGAACTTTTTGTATTCTGGATGAGTCTCTACTAGGGACAATTAAGTGATGATTTAACCTTATTAATGAGAAGATAAAACTTCTGTTCATCTTAATGAGGCTTATTAGAACAGGACTTTATTCATAGGGTTTCTTCTAGGAAAGTGAAATCCAGCATGAAGAAGAATGTTTTAGGAGTCACCCAAAAACCAGTAAAATATGTGGTAGCATATAATCTCATTTTAAAAGTCTACTGAACACTTTGTGGATAACTATTGAAAAGCTCCATTTATGGTAGGAAACAAGGTATCTTGGTGTACTCTAGAACTGTTTTGCCAACCCCCTTCTAATATATAAACAAAAATAGATCAGAAAATAAGCATGCAGCAGCAGCATTGATGCCTGTTAAGTCTGCAGTCTGATTTTGCATTAATTCTGTTCATAAGAAACTACATTATTCAAGTCCTGACGTTAAGTAAGTATGAATTAGATGCAAGTGCTTTTTCCTTCTCTTAGTTTTCTTTTCCAATTAATTGCAGAACCGTCTCAGTGGCAAGCAGATCTCACCAAGGATGAGCTGATTCAGAAACTAAACACAACAACTAAGAGTGCTGATCACTTGAATGAATTACTTCGTGAATCAGAAGCAACCAATGCAATCCTAATGGAACAAATAAAGGTTAGCAGACACACAAGAGATGTGAGGACAGCTGTAATTTCCATGGCCTGTTTCTTGGACCAAATGTCTTTCAGAAAATACCAGTCTATAAAATTTTGGTGATATAAAACTTAATTTTGGAGGACTTTTATTCCACAGGTCTAATTAGTGCTGCCAGTGTCTACTTCAGTTTTGGGGGTTCTTTTTGCTACAGTTTGTAGTTGGGTAGGCATGTGGGGGAGGGGGAGAGGAGCGTGGAGTAAAAGCTTCTACAAAATACCTCAGGGGTTTGGAAGTTTAATGTTTAGTAAAGGGTCTCTACTATTTTCACTTAGATAAAAGCAGTAAATCCCAAGGGAAGCATTGTCTGGTTTCTTTCTCTGTAACTTGTTTTAGCTGTCTTAAGTTAAAAGAAGACACGTGAACTAATGCATGAGTGAGCTTTCTGAGGAGATTTCTAAATGTACTAAGCTTTCTTTTCTAAAATGCTTTTAAATTAATATCATCAGATTTCTGAATTATTTAACCATTCCACTGTTACTACTCTTTTATCACTGATATTAGATCTCTATACTGCACAAATTTTATCAAAAAAGGTTATTTTTAGTCAATAATAAGTTATTTCTTACAACATTATCACATATTTAATTTTCACTGGATTTTTGTCCTGAATATGTTGCTATACACACATTATTTCTTTTGAAGCAAGCTGTGCAATTCATCTTTTAGCTCTTCAAAAGACCTTTGTTCAGTTACTCATTAAATAAAACAAACAGCATTACATATTTTTTCCCTCATCTGCAGCTTCTTAAGAATGAAATAAGAAGATTGGAAAGAAATCAAGAAAGAGAAAAGTCTGTGGCTAATCTAGAATACTTGAAGAATGTTCTATTGCAGTTCATATTTCTGAAATCAGGGAGCGAGAAAGAACGGCTGCTCCCAGTAATAGACACCATGTTGCAGCTCAGCCCTGAAGAGAAAGGAAAGCTGGTTGCAATTGCCCAAGGTAGGTGGTGTTCAAAATACTGTCACAAAAAGAAGGAAAACTGAAAAAGGAAAAGGACAGTTCTGTGCTGTCTGTTGTGTAGACCCTTGAGAAAAAACAAAACTTAGCAACATAATGCCAGTGAGCTAGTCATAAAATGATTTTGCTTTGTTGGGAAGTTATTATTCAGTTTTCAGTAAACAGAACAAATACCATAAAATTAAGATAAAATATCATTTCTTCTGAAACATTCACATTTTAGGAAGACAATGGTAAGTTGTGAAAATTTAATGTGTTCATGTTTTGAGTAGAGTTTAAAAAATTTTGTCAAAATAGAGGTTAATATAATTGAGTTACTTTCTTTGCAGATGTTCTAAACAGATAACTTAAGTGGTCCTCTCAAGGCAGTACTGCAGATCTAATATTTGTTTTAATATAATACCTTTAAAAATATCCTAAAGAAAATATGCTCTTTGTTGAAGAAATGAAGAAACTAGGGAAGGAAATAAAAAGTTAGGCATTTGCAAGAAATTAACACAGGATTTATGTGTATAATAATGTTCTGTTTCTGCTTCAAATACTCTGAGCATTTGTTCCCTTAAAATGCTTTTTAAGGTATTGTTTGTCATGTCTCAGTAACAGTAACTGTAGCTTCTTGTACTTCATTAGCAACTGACCTATACTTTATTTTAAAATTAGTATAAACAGTAAGCAACACATGTACATATAAGGACTTAAAACTTGTGAACAAAAGTACATTAAAAAGGGAAGTGTTCAAGTACTGCATTCCATGATAGGCTGTGCATTTGGAAAAATAACATGTAAGTCAAGTCCATAGCATGTTGATGTTGTTCTGGCCCTCTAATGAAGACTGATTGGATTTTTCTGGAGAATGGTGATAAATTACCTTTTTCAGACATTCTCAAGTACCCAAAGTAAAGTGGACTTGGTGGTACAATCTATATCTATGTCAGCCCAAGAGTGAGTTCCTTTCTCAGCAAGCTTGAGGACAGCATTTGAAAAAGGATAAAGGCAAGGAGTAGGACAGGGTCATGTAACCAAATGATGCAATGTCTAACACAATAAATGTCTAACCTAATACAAAGTATGTTTTTCTTCCTCCTTCAGGTGAAGAAGAGAGTACCTCACGGCCCTCTGGGTGGGCTTCGTACCTCCACAGCTGGTCAGGACTTCGATAAAACAGTGGAAACACTGAATCTTTAAAAAACATTCCACAACTGCAAAACCAAGAAATCTTGCTATAGAAGATGTTGGTGTTGTAGCATTGAACTACAGGGTTTTATTTTTGTGTGTTATTTTCAGCTTTTTAGGCTCTTTTAAGAAAGAAGCCTACAGTAGCTCTGAAAGATGGTCCTATGTTATGCTCTGGCAGCAGTGAACTATTTTTCTTGTAAATGTTACAGCTGATAATAAGAACTATGAGAAGTGACAAATTAATTGCAAATTGCCTGGAAGCAGAATTTGTTAAACCTGTGATAGCTCTTTTGATATCAGTTAAAAAGTTTGATCTGATATATTAACTGGAATAACTAGACTTTAGATTTAAAGCATTTAAAGTGTTTACAGTTGCTTTCACATATCATTGTCAGCTAGCTAATCTATATGGTTAGTGTTATCCTCTGCACGTTTAAGAAATTTAAAATTATTTCCTCTCTTGTGATGGCTACAAAATGTAAGATAATTAAGAAACAGAAAGGGCATTTTCTGCTTTAAGGTTGTAGTCTTTCTTAATTTTTTTTTTTTTTTTGCAAAACATGAAGGCAACAGTTCACAAAATGTAGAGGGTACAAAAATCTATATGAATTACCGTGCGTGTCACATCTGGGCATGGTACTGTAGCAGTGATTAATGGCATCTGTAGAAGCCTTAGGAGAGTACTCCAAGACTCAGAGGTCCTAAGTGAGCTGAAGCTTTGTGAGAAAGGGCTTAAGCTAGGGCTTTTTAACCTGAGCTTGGAAGTTTGTGGAAAAGACCAGCAAGCAATGTTCCATTACTGTAGTGATGTCTGTACTGGGATGACAAGACTACTCATACTGACTTAATCATATTGAAGACACTAAGGAAGAATCTGAGCCCACAGGTCAGACTCCTATCATTAACTTCTGAGAGAAAAGAATGAAGCTTTTGTCAGTAGATGCATCTTTTAAGTGTTCTAATGATTGAAGATCTTACACCATTCTCTCACTTACCTGTGTGTGTGCGCATCGTTTGCACAGATCTTTTGCACAGATGAGATGATCTCTGTTCCACGTTCCTCAACAGAATGTTGGGGTTTTTCCTAGAAAAATAAATTTCTACCATCTCTGCTTCTATTATCAACACAGCACCTTTTTTTATCTTCAGTTGTCTTCTCCCCTTTACAGTCCATAATGCTTTTCACCATCTTAATTTATTTATAAGGTTTTAAAAAGCATACACATGGATTTGAATCCTACTTATGTTTAAACCAGAGGTTTCTGTCTTTTTCACTGATCTTTTCATGTTCTCTGTGTTGTTTTACAGAGAGCCTTTCCTTGGTACACATACAAATACTAAATAGGGTTCTTCCTCTCCTATCTACCTTAGCTCAGGCTCTGAGGAAATGATGCTTGTTCCTTTAATATTGCTCATTTCAGGCTGAGGTTAATCTGAACATATGAACAGCAGAATGGCAACATGTTGAGAATAAACTGTTCAGTAAGTGTGCTTTTGGTTTAATTTTTTGCTTGTTGTATATGTTTCAGTAGACAATCAACAAAGCCAACGGGCTTTATTTAGGTATTTATTTTAATTCTTTTCCACCACCTTAGGCACTTTTTTTTCTTCCCCTCCAGTATGTGTTTTAACTGGAACCTTTATAGTTTGTGCTACTGGGGAAAACATTCTCTGTGAATTTTCAGAACATAGGACTGATCAACAGTAGTATGAGGGATGAGTCTTCAGGTGTCTGTAGGTAGCAAACAGGAGGCTATGTTTAGGCTTTCTTGCATTTGCCTCTGGAATTGTTTACCCTATCTTCAGCATTCATGATTTGGATCAGATCTTGGATGTTGAGTTCTAACTCCTTATCCCTCTGGGTTTGGTTAATGTCACTCAAAAGAATGCCATAACACAGCAACAGGAGAGATTTGAAGTATGTATAAAGCTAAGTGCTAGTCATCCTCCTGCTGTGATTTTAACAATGGAAGCACGTAAGTGGAAGTGTATGGCTTTGTCTTAGTTGGCACTCCGTTTGCAGCTGACCCGATTTAGTCTCCGCTATTGCTAAAGAGCTGTGACAAGTTCCTCTTAAAATGCACATATTTCAGAACTGTAAATTATTTAACATTGTAAGCTGTGAATAAAGGTATGCAAGTAACATATATCACTGGCTGTATTAAATACCAGTTGCTTATTGACTTCTTTCAAGTCTGAGTTGCATGCTCACTGTTTTTAGTAAAACTTGAGTACTATACCTATGAATGTAGTGAACAACTTGCATTAATATATTTTTTTTTACAATGGAAGATTGAGATCTTAATTAATGTTAAAATATTTTAATAACTGTTACTAAACTGCTTTCTGTTGGTAGGGTTGCCAGAACTTATAGGTGTGGCAATAAACTGACTGTAAGCAAATACATCAGTTTAATAGATACTTGCAGTAAATGGCATAGAAGAATGTGAACTGGAAATGGGATTATTTTGCATAGAGAACTTTTTATATGTCATATATTTGCATTTGTAATGTACAGCATTGTAGCTGTGATTTGCTTTCAAAAAGCAGTTTAAAGTTTTAACTAGTACTGCTGCTTCTGGATATACTGTGGTGCTCTTTTTTGGAAGAGCACTGTGCTGACTTTGCTTTCTGGTTCTTTTTGTTTTCTTTACAGTGCCACATTTATTAGAATGTTTCACAGAAAATGTCACCCTTGCCCAAAATGTTTATAAGCTTAGGACCAATTTTTATCTTTTAACAGCCTGGCCTCAGCCCAAGCCTAAGGAGGCAATAATAATAATAATAATAATAATAATAATAATTCTACTGTCACTATGCAGAGTATATATTAATTAAAAACCAAAAATGGGAGTGATTCAACATTCCCAGACCTGCATGTGCACTGTGGCTGAATCTTTAGCTACCTAATGCTAACTTAGAAATGGGTTATATGTCTTTCATGTTCCTTTTATCCAGAAGGGAGACTCATCTGCATAAGCAAAAAGTGCTCCAGTTGAAAGACAGGTAGATCAGAGCTTGTCAGGCTGTTGTATAGATGTGGCCAGTTGAATCTAGGGTTCAGGATGGCCAAAGGGAGCCGTGTTAGAAATTATACATGAGAGTAAAGTTGCCTTTTTTCTTTCATGATCCTCCTTCCCCAAAGTATAACTGTGAGAATACAGGGTTAGATTATTTTCTGAATTTAGGTCCTCCTTTGTGTATCTCTCTCCATCCTTTTGCTGTGATAACAGATGATAATATCGTGAAATTGTGGAGGAATGCCTAAAAACTCTCCTTAGTTTGTACTATGTGACTTTGAAGGCAGCTTAAACATACATGCTTCATTTGGCTTATGCCTTGGCTTCACCCAGTGCACCAATACTTCCTAAACTACCTGCTAGTTCTGCTATTGTTGGTACTGTGAAAATATCTGCCTTAGAAGCCTTGCAAATAGCAGTCACCACTCACAAGATGAGAAACCAAATGTATGAAGAGGTAAAAATATATTTGTTGTAGTAATTTCAGAATTTCTAGTCTGGATAGATAAGTATTTTGTTTAGAAATAATATCTTTGATGGCCTTTTCATGTGGCCATCACTTCAATAAAATTCACCTTTACTCAACAGAGTGCCTCTTTTTTCCCCTGAATGCCTGTTCTTACCTGAGAAAATGCTACTCAGGTGCAAGGTAGAAAACAAGGAATGTCTACCATTGTATTGAAGAGATTTTGTGGATTTGGTATAGTATCCACAGCCTTTGCTTTGCTTTGGAAGACAACTACAGCAATGGATTCTTCTGGATGAACAGAAAAGAAATTGGTTTGTTATAGGGGTTTTTTAGAAAAAAAAAAAATTTTTACATGTGTTACTAGATTGTCATCAGCAATCTGGCAATATCAGACAGGAAGGAGAGGAGGGATGCAGAAGCTATTAATGGCCTTGTTAGCAGGAATGTGCTGTGTTCGGGTACTAACTACCTTATAAATCAGCATGCGTTTCTAATTGCACTCAACTTTAAAATTACGTCTTCCCTAATACCCTGTGATAATTTTTCTTTATCTGCATAATTGTCCTAGTGCAAAGATTACATGCTCAGTAGATGAAACGGTGTTTGGTTTGATTTAAGCGACAGTTTGGTGTGTTTATCTTCTTGCCGACCATTTTTCTTAGACCATGCTTGTGGTCAGAGAGGGGATAATAAGCTGTGAAAAGAAGACATAATAAATGGACGTAAGAGTCATATAAGGGAGCCTGATACTTCCAGTCAACTTCTAACAGCTTTCACATAAATGTATATATGCTATGGGGAAGGGAAATAATACTCTAACTACTTTTTAAGCTGAGTTTGATTAAAATTTATTATGTGGTTGTGAAAAGATGAGAAGATGCATCTTACTTTCAGGAGCTTCCTTCCTTTCCTTCCTGTCCTGTGTCTCTCAGGCTCGTCCTGAGGATTCAGGCTGGATTGAATAGTGAAGACTGAGAATAGTAAAACAAGCATGGAAATGCACGTCAGTTACTGCTCCAACAATTCCCCATGCCTTGGTGAAAAAGCAAAGCTTTTTTTTTTTTTCTCCTGTCAGTTGAGTGCCTGAAGGCTTCTTAAGAATCCAAGGTAAATGTAATCAGTGTAAAATACAGTGTGCTCTTTCGGGCATGGGCACAGTCCCAGTCCTCCATATTGTAAGTGTTTTAAATTGATAGACATTGGATAGCAGCTATTGTATGCATGTAGGATTTACTGTTATTACTCCCCTTTGTGGAGTTAAATTGCTGATGCTCTCAGCATTCCTCTTGCCAAGGGAGAAGGCCAATCATCCCATTTTGGCTTTAGCAGCCGAATATTTATACAGACTGGTTAATGTTCCTCTCACATCTAGTCACAGCATTGGCTTAAACCTGCAGCTGTAGCAGTCCAGGTGAAGGCTGCCTGCCTTTGCAAGGGGACAGAGGGGTGGTCCCTCCGCTCCATGGACCGACGGCTACAGCCTCGGGAACAGTGGGGAGAAAAGCAGATGGTGGTGATAAAAACCTGAACCATCTCCTGTTGTTGATGTGGCAGCTCTCTGTCCCTGCCCTGACTACCCACCAGCCTTTCTCTTGGAAACTGGTTAAACCAGTTGTTTGCAGTGGTTGGGGATAGTGGATATCTTGCAGGAAGAGGATTTTCAGAAAACACAGAAAAGCTAATTATAGGCTTTTGACATTCTGGGAAAGATGGGAATTGCAGTGACAAAAAGCTTGAAATAGAAAAATTACACACTTTTACTAAAAATGTGAGAGTAGTACCATGATCTCTAAGAGTCATTATTTCTTAAAGTACCTGTTTTGTGCTGCTGCCGTAAGTTTTTTCTTTAGCCTTTACTGTGTCTGTCCAAGTACTGATCTTGTCATGAGGCAGAAATTTATGCTGCTAAATATGGAATTTTATTGATAAATTTTACAGAGGTTTGAGATTGATCAATAAAAGTTGTATCCTTGGTTTTGCAGAGTCTCCTTCCCTCTTCCAAGAAACAATGATGCCAAATATACTAGGTGTGTCTAAAATGCATGAAGCAGAAATGACTCCTTTTATATGGATGTCAGAATGATCACTAAAAGAAGTCTTCTAGTATTCTGAGAATACTACATTTTTTTTAATAATAGCCAAGTTTTTTAGAGATATCAAATAGTGGTCGAAACTTACTTATTCAATTGATAAGTGAAGTTACTAATGTTAAGCAAAAATGTGAAATTCATTAACAGCTTTGCTAAGAATATTTAGCTGGACACCCTGTGTTCAAAAATCATTCCTGCTTACATGGTCAAAGTTTCCTTCACTGTTGCTTTAACTTCACAGCTTTGGAGGTGTGACATGAAGAGCACTGACACAATTTACAATTTAAATCCATTGATTATATTAAGGTAAACAACTATGGGGTTGCTCTGCTAACAGGCACTCTGAGTCAGAGGAGGCTTAGATTGGATATTAGAAGGAAATTCTGTGCTGAGGGTGGTGAGGCCCTGGGGCAGTTGCCCAGAGAAGCTGTGGATGCCCCATTCCTGGAAGTGTTTAAAGCCAGGTTGGATGGGGCTCTGAGCATCCTTTTCTAGTGCAAGACATCCCTGCCTGTGGCGGGGGGGTTGGAACTACATGATCTTTAAGGTCCCTTACAACCCAGACCATTCTATGAATCTACCATCTGTAGTCACATGAAGTTCAGAAAGAAATCAAAAGCTAGAGCAAAACCACAGTTAGAAGTTACTTACTCATGTCCCTTCATACCACTCTGGCAAAATTGTAAAATACTTTTTCATTTCCAGAAAAAGAACTTGATGTAAAGATATTTGTGATTAGAGACAGGCAGTCAAATCCTTTGACCAAGCAGCTGCCTTCTCATCTGTCCCCAGTACGTCCTTCCTTTCTCACTTCTTCCTGAGGCCTACAATAATGGCCTTGTTTAATGTCAGCAAAGCTGTTCATGCGTTTCACTCTGAATAGGTAAAGGCTCTGTGCTATCACTTAAGAGTGACAGAATCATTTAAGTTGGAGAAGACCTTGAAGATCAAAGAGTCCAACTGTTAACCTGGCACTGCCGAGTCCATGTCACTAAAGTGCCACTTCCAGCTGCAGTACAATAAGTTTGGCATTTCAACAGTGATGGAAAATGTAAAGTGCTCTGGAAACAGAACATCAGAAGCATATGCCTACTTAAAACTGCATTTTACTCAGTATTAAAGGGAGAGATGAGAGAAAAAAAAAAAACACATTAATTTTGTGATTAATATGCTAGTCTGGAGACAGAGTCCAAATTCCCTGCTTTGCCACATGCTTCCTTTGTAAATTTAATTTCAGTTTCTCTGTCTCTATTTCCTGACTCGCCTGCTGGGGATAATGGCACTTCTCTACCTGATGCCAAGTACATTAGCAGCAGAATATTAAACTTTGTGATGGGTTTGTAAGCAGACATAAGTAGGCAGATTACCATATTTTTTTTAAACTGCATAGGAAGAAAATTGTCACAGCCTGCACTAACAAGGGAATGGAAGGAATGATCATCTTTTGAGTCTGTGGTGTGTGTTTTGTGAATCCTATTAAATTACTTGCCTAAGTTTTCTGGACTGAATTTTATAAGTTAATTCGAATGCCAGCATTCTTTAATACTATGTAATGGACAATTAATAACAATTAAGATTTGTTATTTCTGTTGTACAGCAAGACAAAACAAAAATTTAAATCAGACCCCAAGGCGCAAACTCGCTGCAAAGCGCACAGAGCCTGGGAAGGCAAACTGTGAAACTGAATTCCTGGCTTTTCTTGGTACAGCGTTTCCAAAAGCTGCTAGTACTTAATGTTTGGCATTTGTACATATTTGGGGAAGGCTCTCCCACTCTCTATGAGAATGCCTTTGCTACTTTGAAATTATATTGCTAGCAGACTAGGCTTTAGGGATTTCATCTTTAAAAGCACTGGAAAACTGCACATGGTGCAATTCACTTGCTGTTAAATCTATTAATGTGCTCTCCAAAGGAAGCGCCACAACGGCTGCACTTGTTGGCTGGCACTGCCTGTTAATTATTTCCAGAATTTACTGTTTGGAAGTTTGCGGCCCTGGTAGTTGCATGCCTGCCCAGCCACCTCCCTGCCTTTTCAGGCTGTGCTGGTCAGAGGTGTTGCTCTTCAGCTGGGCTCAGCAGCCAGGGACAACCACCTCGTACAGCTCCCCAGGAGGACTGGCAAAGGGAGAGATACAGAAATCATTGCCGACAAGCTGAGGTTAATTAAAGACATTCATGAAGCTGCCTACAAGTAATGGCAGACTGCCCAAAGCAGATTAGAAAAAAAGCAGAAGGGTTGTATTACCTTCAGCTGGCACAGAATGAGTACTTACCTATTTAGATGATATAAGGAAGCTTTGCTGACAGACTCATTAAAATGGGTGGGTGTTTTGGGGTTGGGTTTGGTTGTTTTGTGTTTTGCTTTTTTTTTTTAATTGGGGGGGGGGGGGGGGTTTGGTTTTTCCA
>VZTI01002192.1:1315068-1340567 GCA_013397865.1 Struthidea cinerea | reverse complement strand
GCTTTGTCTCGGCCGGGCCGCTGTCACCGGCTGCTGCCCGGGAAAGGCGCTTTCCCGCTGCTCCCACGGGCGCCAGCGGAGTCGGGCTGGGGTCCCGCCGAGGGGCCGGGGGGCCCGCAGCCGTGCAGGGTGGCCCTGCTGCTCCCCCTGTGAAGTGTTCGTTCCACGGGGAAACTGCCCCCTGTCCCCGGGAGCGGCAGCGAGGGGCCCTGCAGGAATTCCTTCTCCCCGCAATTCCCCCCGCGGCGTTGCGCTCTCACGGGGCGCTGGGGCGGCTCCTGTGCCGTTGTTACAGCGATCGGGGAAAACACCCAGAGCTGCGGCTCGCACGTCCCGAGCGCGGCGTGAGCGCGGTCTGTTGTCCAGTGCATTAAAAGGCGCCCTGTCCTGGGCGGGTGGTAGTTGTTTTAAAAGCATCATACTGAATAACTTCGGGTGTTGATGTGGTGAGATTCGTGATGTTTTATGCATATCCCACAATTACCGAGCAGTCCTGTCTGGTGGGGATGGACTACGGAAAGCAAAGGCTGCTTTGCTCATTGCCCGGAGTTTCAAAGCCTCACCCTGTGCAGTTGTTTCTTGGGAAGAAATGGCCCTAATTAAACACCTGGCAAACTATTGTGCTGATATGTTAAAACCGGGAGCTGAAGGAAGGAAAAAGAGTGATTTTGTAGCTGTCTTGGACTGCGGATACAGGACGGCTTCTGGCACACAAACTTTAGCCTGTTCAAAGACCACCTTATCTTTCCCGCGCCCGACTTCTCCTGCAGGCTCCTCCAGCTCTGCGCCATACCTTTGGAGAAAAGCTGTGACAGTTGCAAAGTCAGTCTGAGTTTGGGCTACAGTGGTGGCATCCTGTGCCATGTGAGCCAGCTCTGCTCCCAGGGTCAGTATGCTGATGCCCTCGTCAGGATCTCACCAGCCTTGACCAGCTTTCGCTCCAGCTGCAGTGCAGCCACATGCTTAGAAAAACATGGTAACATGATTCAGGTGTCTGTATGTATTGAGGTGACTGTTTTTTTCTTCAGAAGTTCCAAAAGCTGCTTTCTTTCGTAGTGGGTGGTGGATGCTTCTAGGTTGGGATTCTTTCTGCATTCCTGAAAGTGGCCGAGTTGTCAGTATTTGTTCCACCAGCGTCAGTCTGTAGTGACTGCGCATAGCTCTGTCTTCCAGCCCCACACAGGTGCTCCGGCTGAGCCGCCTCTTTGGCCAGGTAAACACAGCAATTACGTATTTGGCATCTGTTCTGCTGAAGTTCTCAGGGAGCGGGCCAGCTGCCCTGCTGGTACACGCTTCCAAGGAAATGAACTAGGCTACACCCCTGGCACAGCGAGAAATTTTGGGACAAAGTCAGACTTAAGCCCACACTTGCAGAAACTTGCAGAGATGAAGTAGCAGGGAGCTTACCTGCAGCAGCGTGTGGCTGGCCAGCACATCTGGGGAAACACTGGTGGCAGCAGAGCCATCCAGGCTACAGCTGGTGGCTCAAGCATCCTTTCACAGCAGCAGGAACAATCGTTGCTCCCGGCCAAGCAAATCCTCCCCTGGCTGAGAGTCAGCCTGGAGTCCTGCTGCTGCGGGTGTGCCCTGAGTAAGAACTGTTTGCCCAGTAAGGGCTGGCTATGGGGCCCGTTTCCTAAACTGGCTAGCTTCCTCTGTTCCTCTCACCATTCCTTTGGGGTGAATCGTTGTATGGAGGACAAGGGGCTGTGCAGCTCATTGTCACAGAAGCTCAGCTCCAGGGAGCAGAGGGAGGTGCTGACCAGGACAGGCAGGGCTGCTGATCTGGCAGGGTGGCACAGTGGTGAGAGACTGTGGAGTCAGCTCCTTCGGAAGAGCTGTTTCCAAGCCTTCTGGCTGAGGGGGTTTTCTGTAGAGGATTCCAGTCCACTGAAGTTAAAACTAAGGGGTAAGGCTCTTGAAAGATGCATTTTGATTTTGTAAAATACAAGGAGGGAAAATTAAAGATTGGTGTGTTTTCTTGTTTTTGATCCTTAAAAAAAACCCACTAAAAATGTGAATATTTCATTCAAACCTACTTTTTAACAAAATGTAAAGTGATCTCAAAGGCCTCCACAAGCTGAAATTCCTAAGGGGTTTTGTGTCTCTAGTTTTTGGTCTGATTTAGAGAGTTTAAGTAATCTGAGTTTTGGTGAAGAAAACAAAAAACGAAAGAATGATTTGAGGTCTCTCTCCAGATTTGGTATACGGAAAAGCAGCAGACATCTGGTCAGCAGGTATGCACAAGGAAATACTCTTCTTTTTAACCTTTTTTTTTCCCCCCTCTTCTTTTTTGTGGAGGCTTTTTGAACTTGAGTCACTCCTATGGCTTTTGTTTTGCAACTAGAGGAACTTGCAGGCTGGTGCTGTCACTTGAGCAGTCATTACTGAGGCACAGCTTTCTCACTCAGCATCACGCTGGGAGACCAGACTCTGTCCTGGAAGAGAGGGGTTTGGGTAAGGAGGGATGCGCAATGGGTTGATGCTGGGTAGTGGTGGGTCATTCAGGATTGCTTGGTGTGCTGCCTTGGGCTGATAGCTCGTCGTGGCAATGCCTGCTTGCTTTATAAATGTCCTCTGAGTTTTCTGGGCAGCTTTTCTAGCTGGTTGTGCTGAACTCATCTTGATGTGTTATCGTTGGAATAAGTTTCATATGTGGTTCAGAGAAAAACATTAGCTTCTCAGTTCAGAACTATTATTATCTTAAGCTTTTGCAGTTTCCTAGAACAAACGGAGTTTTTCTTTGTAGCAAGAAATACAGGCCAGCATTCAGCAAAATACTGGACAAAGCCATCTCCTCTGCATTCCAAGTATAACTACGTTTGAAAAACTAGCACAGACTCATCGGATTTACAGTTCTTATTCCACTGCAGACTGTGAAGCTGAAAAACAGGGGCACTTCGTGGTGTTACTGGCTTTGATAGGGGACTCTAAATAAGAAGCTAAATGTGATGCTGCAGTTTGGTCTCAGTTGTAGTGCACAGGTCTTTTTCTTAGAACTGGCTCCATATGGTTCCTGCAGGGGAACCATTAATGGTCCACAATATACAGAGGGTGGTTTGCACAGTTAACAAATTCTTTCTCAAGCTGCAGTAAAATATTTATTATTGGAGCACTTAAGGCAAGCCTTTCAGCTCCTGCAATTGTGGCTTCATGCTGTGTGTTAGGTTACACATCCTGATTTGTCTGTGCTTTGTTCTCTTCCAAAGCCCAGTTCAAAAGTTTTTCACTCCACAGCATAATGCAGTCTCTTATTACTTTTCAATATAGGGAGGATTTAATTATTAGCTGTGCTAAAAGCAGCTTGATAGTCAGTGGGGTAATTACTCATGTCAGGTCTTTCCATGATGGCAAGTGCTGATGACAAGGAAAATGAAACTGACAGTCACGTTTTCATAGCCAAAGCCTTCCCTTGTCTAAGCTGTGCACAGTGTGAACCAAGCAGCCATGTCTGTGGTCTGCTGTCCTTGTCGTGTTAGGATATGTTACAGAGCATGTCACCCTTAACAGCCTGTGCAGAAGTGCTGGTGTTGGGGCAGAAAGGGTGAAAGGTCCTAATTCAGTCTAACAATTAGGGAAAATGTAGCAGGGGACTGTGCCCTGGGGTTCATACTTTTCTTCAAATTAGGACACTCCTTTGCAATTACTTCAGCATTTCCCTTCCTGCGGTGTGTAAGTCTTTATGAAAATGCTGACTTCTGTTTTTTAAACAGATAGAAGTGGGGGGGGAAAAAAGTCAAGATACTGTAATTTCCTTGGCTGGTTTTGCGTGCCATAGTAACTCTTTGTGTCGAATAGTTTGCTGAATTTATGTCAGCATCTGGAGACTGTCAGAGATGTCCAAGGTGCCGGAAGCTGATGGTGTGGCCGATGACAAACTATGGGCAAAGTGAACCTCCTCTGCAGCCTGAAACCACATTCCTGTGCCAAAGTGGCATAGTCTGGAGCACCCTAGGGTGCATGAAAAATAGAGGAGGTTTTATGCTCTGTATTTTTCATATTGATTGCTTTTCTTTGTATTTTAAATAAGAAGTTCTTGAATTCCAGCTCTGATGATCCTTCTTTTCATCACTTTTTGATTTATTAAAAAACCTCACCAGACACTTCTGTATATTTCAATAAGAAGGTGGGTCTTTAGTCACGTGGTGCATTTAGGGTTGCTTCAAACATTGCTTGCATTAAATAGTTTGAAGAACTGAGAACACACTGGTGGATGGGCTGTTGTCTCTGAGTAAAACCTAAACTGGCGTGAACAGTAGAGTTAAAACCAGGGAGGGTTTATTGCTCGCATCATGGGTGGGGAATTTATGTGGATCATCTGGGAAGCTAAGGCATTGTAATGACTTTATGAACATTTCCTGGGTGGCCAGAGCAGCATGGGGTAGCTGCTGTGCTCAAAATTAAAAGGGTTTTCTGTATTAATATATTGTTTTACTGTAGTTGGGGGCACTGGGAAAGACCACAGTAAAGCAATGCAGTAACGCCAGCAAATATTTGGGAGGCAACAACATGGCAAAGTGGCTTCAGTCCAGACCCCACACTGATGTGCAGCAGCTGTGGGATTGATGTGGGGAGAGGGAACTGCGCAGAGAATTAGTTTCAAATTCACCCTGGGAAGGAAAAAAGAGACCTCCATACTTTGCAAGGACTCTCTGTGGGGGCCTGGCCATCCCCACTGGGGCTGGGCGCTGCCTTGCAGGGTCAAGGAACTGGCTGTCAGCGTCCTGCCTTGCAGAACCACAACATCCACGAGTCCTCCTTCGGTGTCTCTTGGCACACTCCACCTCTGATTCAGGAACGAAGAATACAGCTTGGCAAGGGAGGGGGCAGGGGGTCCTGCAGGCACTGCGGGGGGAAGGCAGCCCCTGTGGGTTCAGGGCTGAATTGGCACAGCAGCCTCTGCTGGCAAAACCCTCTGGTTTTTGTGAGGAAATGCTTGCAAATAGGCATGTATTGCTGAGCTTTGCATGTGACCACCATGCTCTTCTGAACTGTGTTGGTAGCAGGACAGACTTGTGTTTCATGGCAGAGAGACTGACATTTGTGCTGTGTTAAGTAACTTATTTTTGCCAGGGTCTACTGTAAGTGGGCTGAGATTCACTTGGCCACGGCCATCTCCCAGACCCAGCTCTGGCCAGGGTTACGATTCAGGACAGACCATCTGTGGGCCATGCCAGGGCAGCTGCTCTTCCCACAGGCAGTGATGATTACAGAAATGTTTTAATTAAGCGTGTGGTTGTGCTACAGCCACCTGGGGTGACCCACACATTCCCATCCCCCAACACTTCCCATGACAGCACCAGGGACCTGAGCCAGCTGAAAACCTATGGTGAGGAAGATTGGTAGGTACATAGATTTAAAACTGCATTGATCTCCATCTGGATCGATTCCTTGATCCTGTGAGTGGCAGTGATGTCGAGGGGAAAGAATTTGGGAAAAGTGGCAGTACCCTTTTTGGTAGAAGTGTGGATTTGTGCCTGGGTCATGTAGCTATGGCCCAGAGAGCAGTGTGAAAAGAGGGGTTCTGTGACAAGGTGCTGGGGATTTAAAGACGGAGGGAGCAGTGTTTGGTGGTGGTCTGGGTTGGGTCTGGGGACTGCTTGTGGCTGCCCCGGGTGCGGTGTCAGGATTGGGAGTCCATGCTCTGTTGCACTGGAAGAGGGATCACCTGCCTGCAGGTTGTTGCAGAAGTATTGTCTGGGCAATTTTGCTTTCTGTTGTGGAAAGTGCACTTGAGTTCATGTTCTCTCTGCAGCTTGCTGTCCCCTCCTACTGCCCCGCCTGAAGGGAAACCACCCCAGCAGTGGTTTCGTCATAGTTCTCACAGAATTGGTTTGCAGAAATTCATCTTCAAAGCATTCAGAGGAAGGAAATCCCATGTCCTGCCCCCCTGCCGTGTTGTAGGTTATGGTTAGAAAGGGCACAGAGAATAGGGACACATCTGATGCCTTTTTAAATCTACCTGACATTTGTTGGTAGGACAAGACTTCATGATCTGAAGATGCCTATGGGCTTTCTTCACCCATTGCTTTCAGGATCCAGAGGAACTGGATGGTGTTTATACCTGCTTGTACTGTCGGGAAGAAAAAATGGAGCAAGATGTGCTGTGAGGTCTTGCAGGCTGAGTCCTGCCATGCAGAGACAGGCTGAGGGACAGCCACAGCGCACGTGGCTGCTGGCTTGTTCTCAACCACTGCGCCCTGGAGACAAGGCAGGCTGTGGGAGAGCAGCGTGCTGGGAGGTGTCAGTGAGCTTCACTGGAACTGAAACAAGGACAGGCACTTCTCTAATGAGACATTTCTGTAGTACTTTAAACAACCCAGAAAGCATTTTTTTCTCCTTTCTGTGCTTCCTTTTGTGTGTATATGCAGTTGCAAGAGAGAGGCAATATTCTGATTATATGGAAAAGGATTTGAAGTGGAGCATTTTAAAGCTGCTGCTGTTAAGAAAAAGCTGACTTTTGAAATCTTTGTTCCTTCGTTCACATTTTTTTCCTTTTTGTTAGCCAGTCTCAGGAAATGAGAACATTCTTTTGGCTTTCCGTGCCTGAGTCACATCTTTTATATATATATCTATCTATATATAAAAATATGTTAAAACATCTGGAGATGTTTGTTTCAGAGAGGTACTTGTTTTGTATTAGTGTCTGAGCTTTAAATATTTATACACTGTTGGATATTTCCAGAATTTCCCATGCTTCTCTGGTTACAAAGACATGTATATTGCTGTCAGAAAAGCCAAGAGAAATGTGCTGATAACCTAGGGAATATACAAATTAGTAAAGCCTTTCACAAAAGTGAAAATTTGCTATTTTTTTTTCAAAAATTAAACTATCGAAGCAGTTGTTTAACTTGAGTTGCATCTAAAGATGTAGTTGTTTAATGTTTTCAACATATGTATTTTTAAAAAAAAAAAAAGGTGTGAGAAGGAAAATCAGAAAATCCCAGTAGCTTTTCCCTTGTTCTTTTCTCTTTTTGAGAAAAAGGGGAAAGGAAGTATTTGAAAGCTTATTACACCCATCTCTGCTGCTGAGTGGGCTGACACTCACTGGGCTCTGGCAGTGCTCTGAGTGCACTGTGGGGTCTCCCTGCCTCCCTCTGTCCTCCCACCGGGGTCACAGGGAGATCGTGAGACTGCTCTGAAAGGAAAAACAAAAATCCATTTAGTTTAACCGAAGGCCAAATATTTAACTTTGGCGGGGGAGGTGGTGGGATTTAGGGGAATGAGTAAAACTTCCACCCTTGGTTGTTTAACATAGCTTCACGGAAAGTGGTGGGAGGCTGGGGATGGTGGGCACCGGTGGTGTCCTGTGCAGGGAGTGATGCAGGGATGGCAGTGGGGCGTGAGGATTCCCCTAAGGGACTCCACCTACCATGGCCACACAACCTCCAGGTGTTCACAGCAGCGTCTCCTCCCACTGAAATGCCCTTGAGTTTATGGCTTGGATACAAAACCGCTCACATATCAAATATTTTGATTGCATCCTGGCCTTCCTGTTAGTTTCTTTGATCTTTTCTCGTTAGTGGATTATAGTGGACTTTCAAAAGTCTTGTTTGTTGAAATAGTTGTATAAATATGGTCCTCAGGGTAGGTGTTATTTAGAAAAGTACTTATCTCCCAGAAAAAAATCTACCTCCTTTTGCCCCGTCAGTGGGTTCATTTGCTATTGTGCATCAAAGAAGTGTGATTTCACACTTCTAATTATATCAGAGAATAGCAGCTTATTGTTAATTGTTTGAAATAATCTAAAGGCCAGTGGGTCTTATTCTTTTGGCTGATTTCCTGCTCAGTCAAACACTGAAGAACTGTTTCAGGTTCACATTAAAAAAAAAAAAATGCAAGAAACTCACAGAGCCAGGACAGTCTCTGGGGGAAACTGAAGGGCTCAAAGCCCTGGGATGAATCCCTCTCCGTTGAATTCTCTCACAGTTACAATTTCTCTCTTTTCAGATTGAAAAGGCTCCCCTTCTTCATGGGCGTCCTGCTCACATGATGGCTTCGTACAGCCCCACTTAATGCCATGCTTGGAAGCTGGATGTCTTCAGGCACTGGCACAGTGCCGTCTGGTCACCAGGCTGGGTTTAGCTTTGGGTGGTGGAGAGATGAGTTGTGCCATAGCTTTGCAGTTAGATGAAGTGAGGGAGGAGGGCTGGAATATTGCTGGTGGCTACGCATGGTATAAGCTTCAAGGTCAAAATTTCCAAACTTTGTCTAAGACTGAAAGCCACATTTTCCTTGTTGTCACATGCAGGATAGGACTTATCAAACTGTCCTCTCCAGCAGGACCTGGAGAGGATCCGAGGATTTGCAGAGGGGGTGGGGTGTTTGATGTGTCAAAGTCCTCAAGGAAAGGCAGGATGCTCCTTGGTGTCAGCTCATACCCAAGGCAAATCTCACCCTGCAGCTGCTGCTTTTCAGACCCATCCGATTGAGTTGAAGATGTCCCTGCCCAAAGCAGACCTCTCTTCCAACCCAAACCATTCTATGATCCCCTCCACAGCCTGCATTAAAATCTACTGCTGGACCAGGCCTTCATTTTGAAAAGTACAGAGAAAATGAAGCACTGTTTTCAGTGTCACGTATTAAGAAGGCTGCTTCATTTTGATGTGAGTGAAGCTCTTTGTGCTTGTGATTGCTGATGCACTGCAAGGGGAAAATAATTTGGACTTCTTGTGTCAAATTGAATCTGAGTCACAAATGTGAAAATCAATAGTTTTATCATTACCATGCAGAGATGGGCAAACAGTACAGTTAAGGGGATCCTTGACATCACCCTTGGGAGAATGACTACTGCATGATAAAATGGCAAAGGATCCAGGAACAGTAATAGTGCATTACTGCTCAGGTTTCATGAGAAATCTTTCTGCTCACCTTGGGCTATTTATTAATTTATGAACAGTTTTGTCAACTTGTACTTGAAGGAGACATTCAAGAAGTTTAATGCCATTGCGTGATACTGATGTCTTTTCAGGGCAGTTTCAGCTGGGACCGATTCCCAATGAAGGCAGAATTACAAAATGAGTATTTTGTGTCATCTGAGGTAAAAGTGGTCTAATCATTTTTACCTGATGGGTTTTGATAATGTTTAGCTGTGTAGTGGCTTGATTTCAATCATGGATTTTCTGTGAAGTCCAAATAGCATACAGTTAAAAATGTGCAGCAGTGTTCCTTCCATGCATGTACAAAAACAAGCACCAGGGTTCACAGAAGGGATGGGATGGGGCAGATGCTGGGATCTCAGTCCCTGTGTGCCCAGCAGAGCAACCGTAGCCACCACAGCCATCACTAGCGTGGCTGAGGTGCTGGTAACGTGGTGTGGGAGGTCTTCTGCAGGAAGAAGGGCTCCGTTCTCCCAGAGGAGGAACTGCACCACTGAAAGCTGCCTTCTAGTGTCCAACGTGTGTGGGCATGAAGGGTGTTGATGGTACAAATGTCAAGCAGAGGATTTTTCTCTTTATATGTTGAGTAATGCTTCTTCCTTGGTTTGCATTGCCAGGTATTTACTAGTTGTCCTTGCCACAGTGGGAGGGGAATATAGTGAAAAGCTGCTGAGTCCAGATTTTCTAACCTATCATTAATCCTTTGTCATGAAAGCAAATGCAAAATGAGCAGTTCCAAGTCAAAAGGTTTTCCATAAAACTTGGAAAGAATAATATATCTGCTCCATGTTGATGATTTAAATAGTAATGCTTTTGGAGCTGGTCTTGGTGATACAAGGAAGGCAGGGTCTACCTGAATTAATTGTAAGGAAATCCATAGTTAAAAAAAAGCTTTTCTTTATACCACAGAGATCTCGTGGTATAAAGTTCATGTTGATTTAACGTTTAATAAGGTAAAAGCGTTGGTGCTTTCAATATCTAATATTTCATGTTTTGGTGCTGAATTGGTAGTCGAGTGGAAGTGTTGCAAGGGCATTAACAGAATTGCATTTACTGAAAACTTTTTCCTGTGCTTTTTTCCTTATGATATTAAGAGACATCAGGAAGGACAAGGAGATCATATTTGTTTCAAGTATTCTTATCTGAAAGTGAACATTAAAAATGTTTAAAAAGGACACACTTGCTTTTCAGAAATTGATAGACAGTGAAATGTAACTAAGTAAAAATAATCAGATTAATTTATTTTGTCTGAAGGCAATACAGTCCTGCTCATGCAGAGCCCTTAAGTTAAATTCCTGAGTTCACTCAGGTGAAGTTATGAGTTTAAATTGTAATTTCCTTGAAGCCAAGAACTCAAGGGCATAACACATATCCTCAGTTAGCAGGACCTGGGTACACCCCCACAGGTTGTGGCTTATGTGAGGGTTGAGTGTGTCTGTGTTCTGTATTCTCTTCATAAACTTTTTTGTAACATACATCTATCTGGCACGTAAAATATTTAAACCAACCACACAGGTAAGAAGAGTGGCAGGAGAAAACACAGTTTGTTTTTTTTTCTTTTTTAAAGTGATTCTGCCATAAATTTTTCCTTAACTCTGTTCATTGTGTACAAGCAGGTGTTGCAATAGGATGTTGTCTTCAAATTATTATTAGCAGTTGCCTGTTCAGGCATATAAACAAAGACAGGATGCCCCTTCTGAAGTCTTTCTTCCAAAGCAAGAAATGCACCAACAGGAATTAAGATTTTAAAACCTCAGCAGATGGTGGTATGGCACCAAAAGCACTGTGGCAAGGGATGCTTTGGTTCTGCCCGTTGCCTCCACAAATGGTCATTTGACATTTTTGTCCTGGGTGATGGGAAGTTGTGGCTGCCCCTCATTAGGATGCTGCATACCGGAGGAGAAGCTGATGGTGTGGCACGGCACCGCTCAGCTGGGGAGGAGTCCCAAATGGTTGCTCGATTGGTGGTAAAGGTTACAGACCTTCCTGCCAAATCTGTCCTCATGGGCTTCATACACCAACACACAAAATTTGTTCCATATAAGTAACAAAGGAGTTGAGGGAAACAAGTACCAGCATCTGGGAGCATCCAAACAGAAGGCAGTAGTGGGCAGCCTGCATAGTAACATGAGTGTGGGACCCCTCCTGGTCACCTCACTAGGTGGTAATTTTGCCTCTCCTGTCTTTTCTCAACACCAGAAGAGTTTTTTCTTATGTACTTTATCATTTTTTTATTACCTTATCGTGGCATACTAGGATGTTTGATTTCCTAATAGCTCAGGTGTATCCTGTTTCTTTGCTTCTGTAAATAACGCATTTTCTGTGCTAATAAATGTGCACTTTTACAAAGGACACACGTATTCAGTGCTTCATCAATCCGCACTGCAACGGTGGCTTTCTCTTCATCACGGAAGCACAATGCTGTGCTGTGAACCAATTGCACTCATAACTTACGAATGGGGGGAGAAGAGAGGAAACTGCTGAAGTCAGGGATTGTTTGCTTATTCAGTACTTATGAAGAGCCAAACTGAGCTCAGTTCTAGCTAGCTGGCCAGGGTGCTAGTGCTTGCTTCACTAGAGCTCTCTGCATAGTCACCATGTGCATGGCCCCTTACTCGCAATCAAGTTCCTTTCAAATTTGCAGGGATGTGTCATTAACTTCAACAGAAGTAGATTAGTGGAGTTTTGTGACAATTCCTCAAGAATGTATGCATATAAATGGAGAATTCTACACCAGTTTGATTATCTTCCGCATGTTGTTTGGAGTGAAGAAACGACCACATGCTTGATCTGTCACTGTTTAATGTTTCTGATAATGTGCAAGTTCTAAAGGTTAGTGTGTTAAAGTGATACAGTTAAGGCAGCGTGTCTTTCCCAATTCTCCTCAAAGCCAATTGAAATTCCACTGCCCTCTTTAATGGGGCTTGATTTAGTCTTAAGGGTCTGTAAGTGGAACATCAATGGCCAAATAAGACAAAATACCTGCTAATACTGGGAAACTAGTTTTGCCAGCTTTGAAACCTTGCTGCTGTGTCTGAAGTATAGGGACAAAACCATCACTGTCCTGAATTAGCTCTGTATGGATGGATGCAGTAAGGTCAACCTCGTAAGAGAAGGATGGTTTCCTAGTCTCTGATTTCTCATCTTTAAAGAAGAGCAGCTGGTTGTGAGACAGATGGGTCCAGCAGCATGCCTGGCCAGTGTCGCATCCCTGTGCCTATAGATAAATGCCTTCAGTTGTCATACATTGGATTTGATACCTAGCAAAGTATATTTTGTATACTTTATATCTTGCTTTTATAAATAGTGACTAAGGCTGTTTCAGCTTTTTTTTTTTTTATACAAAAGACCTGAATTGAATTAAAAAAGATCATTGTACTATATACATATATGACCCTATAGTTTTACTTACAGTGTTTTTCAACAGATCTCTACAATGTCTTTTTTTTTTGCTGTAATTGTGTTTGTATAGCTTGGCAAATGGCCACGCAAATGTAAATGTGTGAAAGAAAACAAAAGTCGGAAAAGCAGAGCGAGTCGCATCACCACAGATCTGCTTGCTCAGAGGGTCAGAGCCCAAATGACAGTTTTCAGTCTTATGCAGTGGAGTGTTAAGAAGTTGTGTATTAACCCAGTGTACTGCTAAGTGGTATCATTAATTTACATTTTTAGCCCAGTAGCCACTTGGTGGTGGCCTGCATGTTGTTCTTTGGTGCAAACAAAGTGCTTATGGATGGGTAAGCAAGAAGGAGGTTCCTGTTCACAGGAGCTTTTGTAAGTCCTCAGTCACACCCCTCTGGGGTGTGAATTTTACAGCAAGTGAATTGTGTTCATGAAAGGGAGCTGAGCTCTGGGTTGGCAGTGGAGTTACTGCTGCAAGTGGTAGGGGTTGGAGTGGGGTTGGTGTCCGTGGAACTGTGGGATGTGGGGCTCCTGGTGACCTCCCTGAGAGCCAGGCTCTGCCTCTGGGAGAGATGAGATCAGGGGATCTCTTGGGCACATGTGGGTCCGCTCTGAGGCTGGTGGTGTGCTGCAGTTAGTTAAATTTTGACAAAGCGAGAACACCCATTCAAGAAAGAGAGAGCAGGGGAGAAGTGCTGTGCCTTGTAACAGTGGTTAGTCAATGATACACACAAATAAAAGGGCAGCTGGGAAGTTGACATTTATACATCAGCTTGGTTAAGAGGATTTTAATGACTAACAATGCATCCCACAAGCTGTGGGGCTCTGGACTGTGGCCAGGCAGTTCAGTACTGAAGAGGTTAAAGAAGGAAGGTGAAGATAACACTTACTATATCTAAGTCACTGCGGTTTCTAAGGTGGTTTCGAATAATTGACACCACTTGCTCAATGTTTCTTGCTTTACTCAGCATGATACCAGTACTTCTCAATGACATTTAGGAACAGCACATTGGGGTTTAATGGTAAAAACAGTATTTCTGTTACTTTCGTATCATCCCCCTCTTCCCTATGAACTAGATTTGATTTTGGACAACTGTAATGATTTATCCATTAAGTTGCTGAAATCATAATCTCTGTGAGTGTTGTACTGTGTTTGCATTCCTAATTAATTTATACTGGTGATTTCTGCTGAATGTTGAGCACTTGGTTGGGTTGCTCAGAGCTACCTATTATTATCCCCTTTATAAACGCTTGTGGAAAAGCCACTTTCTGAAGAGGGTTGTTCCAAGGCAATGTTAGTTAAAACAGATTTGCTTCCCTGACAGCAACAGTATCAAGTAAATGTGATATTAAACAGATGATTGAACTACTTTTGCTTTCACACTGCAGCATTCCCATTGTAGCATCCCAAAAGTTGAGGGGGTGGGAAAGGGAGTGCTTTGATTACAATGATTGCTAAAAGCCAGTAAAATGAGGATAACTCTGCTGCAATGGGATTTTTGAAGGGTCTAGCATTTTTTGATATGTTTTATTCCAGTTAACAGTGCTGGCAGATTTCATTTGGGCTATAAAGAACTCTGATTCCTATCCCACTTTCTGAAAGATAAATATGTTGGTGGTTTTCAGGGGCACACTGGTAAGTTTAAGTGCAGCTTAGGGCTGGGCTTACACTCATGTATGATGCCACTTGGTGGGACAAACATGGTCAGACACAGGCACAAATGATGTCTGTGTTTAATTGGGCAGAGCACACAGCACAGAATTTCTGCCAGCTGTTGGAAGACTAAAGGTAACTTCATGGTGGTAGGTTTTATAGCAGGACAGGTCGCCTGCCATAATTTTTTAAAAAATATCTGGTCAGGGTAGGAAAGTTTCTAGTGGATTGGTACTCGGCGTCATGCTGCTGCAGCACATTTGATCCCACCCGAGAAGCTATGAAACGGGCTATGCATCAACTGTGTCTCTGAACTGGGATATCAAGGAGATGGCATCTTGCTGAAGGTCTGAGAGCAAGCCAGGAATGGTATACAGATTTTGTTGTTGTTTGTTTGGGAAAAAGAAAGCTTAAAAGCAAACAAACAAGCAGGGAACAAAACAAAGGAAGCCTTTGCTTGCCCAAATGTGTTGCTCTTAAGAACATCAGCAGTGAGGTACTCTTGAACTGGCATTCCATCTCCTACCTTATGGGGGGAAAACAGCCCCTGTTGTTCCTTAGTGGTGTCTGGTTTACAAATTCTTGTTTTTATACTCTCAGTTATAGGTTGATTGGACTGAATATTCTGTGTTTGGGAAGGTTCCTTTGAGCAGTCTAAGCATACATTGATGATTGGCCTGAAGATAAAGCAACCTCCTCCCTGAGTGGAGGCTGTTGCTCAGATCCCAAAAGCAGGGTGTTCTCCTCCAGCTCCTGTTCAGAAGGTGACGGCAGCATAGCACAGTCCCCCCAGTAACATTCATCCCTCCCTTTGGGTAAGTATGTGCTATTTGGCGTGGTTGGCCTGTCTTAATTCTTTGAAATTTAATAAAACCATGCATTTCTGTTGTACTTTATCCACATACAAATAACATCTGAAGATCTCCCTAGCTGAAAGGAATTCAGTGGGAAATCCTGTGACTGTTCTGACCACAAGGTGTGTCTTTTTCTGCCTGCCGTGGCTGGCTAGCTCGGGGGTGAGATTCCGAGCTAGCCCAGCAAAATAGCAGATTTTAGACCACACTTTAAAAGCCGGCCAAGCTCTCTGTAATTTCCCTTTTCTCTGGCTATCGGATCTCTCTTTGGTGAGCAGCTGCATCCACGGGGCTTTGGTTTGGACCCCCCGGGACCCCAGGAACAAAGGAAGGCGAGAACGGAGACGCTGGAGAAGCTGAAGATGTTTATTCGCTCGTCCCCGGCAGCAGTCTGGCTGGGGACAGCTCGTTTCTCCCGGGTCCTGGGGGCGGGGCTTACAGCAACAGCCAATGGGGAGGGAGAGAACCCGGGGCCAGCCCAACACCCCTGGCACCGCGGGGGGAAGGGAGAAACCAATACACATTTGTATAGAGATATCATAAACCGAGGGGGTTTTCCCAGGTGCAGGTCTGTCCCCCCAAACCCTGGGCTGGCAGGTTTGCCAGGACACCCCAACAACAAGGAAATTTTATCTTCATTTCTCTTTCTTCCCTTTTGCCTCTTCCAGTATATAGTTGCTGTTCCATGGTTCCTGGCACTGGTGATTCAAACTGAGGGCTGATTTAATTTTTAATTTTGTTTTTAATATCTTCTGACATTTTTAGGCTGAAAGTCATGGACAAAAACAGAATTTAAGGGAATTTTGGGCCATTTTGAGCATGTTTTTGAGAAAATCTAATTTAATTTCGAGTTTTACATACAGGATATTTCAGGATTATTTAAATCTGGATAATTAAAAAGCTGCTTTTCTGTAATGAACCCGGGAAGAGAAGGCACTGGGTTGCAAGTCCTATTTTGGGAACCACTGAGCATCTGAAGCTGTTCTCATTCATGTCAGCAGAAGTTCAGAAACATTTCGTCAACCATTTTTTGGAAGGTGCTCCTCTGAGTCTCACTTTCATTTCATATATTGTATTTCATATAATACTGGTGTATATCATCTTCTCTGGCTTTATTGCTGTCTTGATTTGTCATTACTGTCTTGAATTGTCATTTACTGGAATTCCTGTGCTTTCTTTACAAGCATCTATTCTTAACCACTAATAAATCTGGAATGTATTGGGACTTGGTGGGATGTTGGACTTTAGATGATGAAACTTCATTGTTTCCCATTATGGTCTGTGGCTGGTAATTGCCTTCCCCTCCCTCCCACTGTCCATCATCTGAAGTCCTCTCTTTCTGCATCAGCTTTTTCTACCCAAACTGTCTCTGCCTATTGCTGCCTTTGTCTCCACTTCCTGCGGTGGGAAGAAGATTCCCTGGAAATCCCATCTGAGCTGCTTCGTCTGCAATGACTGCAAGAAGTTTTAAGTAACTTGAAATGGCTCAGAAGAACAGCCAGAGGCCCAGCCTGAAAGATAAGATTTGAAATTAGAGTACATGCCTGACATCACATCTTTCACTGAATTCTTGTTTTCACCCTTTTTTGTTGTTGTTGGTTTTCTCTTTTTGTTTCATTTTAAGCAGTTAGCATGGGTAGTGTTTTTTCACATTTCTGTAACTGCCCCTTATATTCTGAAGCTCCTGCTTAATCAAAAATTAGTAATAAATGTGTCCCATAAATCACAGAATCATGGAGTTGTTATGGTTGGGTGGGACCTCTGGAGATCATTTTGTCCAACCCCCCTAACCAAGGCAGGGTCACCTAGAGCAGGTGACACAGGAATGTGTCCAGGTGGGGTTTGAATGTCTCCTGAGAGGCAGATTCCACAATCTCCTTGGGCAGCCTGTTCAGTGCTCTGCCACCCTCAAAGTAAAGAGCTTCTTCCTCATGTTGAGGTGGAACTTGTGTTTTAAATCTCCAGTTGTCACAGACAACAGCATTAAGTAGTTGGTTTCTTTGGCCACAGTCTGGCTGACTGTCTCTTCCAGGGTTTCATGTTCATAGTCATAGGGGAACTAAAAATGACAGAAAGCCTCTGCTTTGTGCCCGATTGTCCCTGCTCACATTTCTGAGCATGGCAGTGACGGGGTGGTACCCAGGGGTGAGCCAGGGAGCAGGGCACACGGGAGATGCTGTGGAGATGCGAGGAGCTGGACTCCTATGGCTGAACTCCTGGCTGCTGAGTGCGGTTGTCTTGGGATGTTTTGGTTTTTTTTAAATTAAAACTTCCTCTGCATTTTTTCCCCCTGAAGCTGAAGGAACCCAAATTGTTTTTCCATGTGTGCATTCAGATGAAAATGCTTTTCTTCCTCTTTGTTTTTTTTTTGCCAAAAGAACTAGTGGATTTTTTTGGAGTAATACTCAAAGACTTTTTTTTTTTTCCTCTCAGGCTTATTCTTTACATTGGACTGATGCCTCATTTTTCAGCAGCAGATGAGAGCTACCAGAAAAGGGGTCTGATAGACAAACAAAGTAACTTCTTAAAATTTAATTTGGTACTCTCTTAATGCATCAAGATTAATAATTGTATGTTACTGGCATTACCATGATCTAAAAATGATAGTAAAATAAAGATGATTTAGGCTGGCACTTTTTTGCTGTCCTGAATGAATTCTCTTACAGTCTGTGTTCAAAATAGCTTGGCATCCTTGCAGATCTGTATTACTTAGAAAGCAGGAAAGTCAATTTTGCAAATAACTTCTTTATTTTGGAATGTGTAGTACCTAGAGTTCCCTTTTGCTTTCTGTCAGACACAATATCTGGGGATTTCCAGTTCTTCTGCTACATCTTATGCTCAAATTAGGGTGGCGAGGGTTATTCTGAAAGATGTGCATCAGGCTTTTTTGAGCTATATGGCAGAATTATTTTCAAATGAGTTCATAAGTTTTGAGTGTCTGTGGAAGTTCCAGGTTAAAGCACATGTCTGTATAGGACTTATATTTTCCTTATCTATTGCTGTCATTGATATAAGCATGTAACTTACCATAAGGGAATTAATTAAGGGAAAAAATAAGCATATAATTACAATACTAGTTCTGTTACTGCTCTTGTTCTTCTAAGTTTGCCATATTTTCCACACAAATAAAAATGACCTTTACCTTACCTCACACCTGATGTTGATCTTTTTACTTATTTATATGCTGAGTATTTGATGTGCTTCATTACTTGATGACTTGCTATTTTTATAGCAGTTAAAAGTAAATAAAAATTGAAATGGAAATGTCTGTTTTCAGAGGAAGCACGAATGACGTGCCAAAGACACACTGCAGGTTAGTACTGACTTCAGACCTCTGTTTTTAACTGCTTCTTAAGGGCAAACCATGATAGTAATTATTTATCTGAACATGATTGTTTATATGCATAACACATATGTGACCCATATTTAGGTTGCCTTTAGAATCTCTGTGAATGCTCCTTCCTCGCATTATTTCATGAAGGGTGTGTGTCCACAGAGGCTTTAAAAAATAACTTTCAATGGAAAATTATTGAGAAATACCACATACTCATGCTTCCAAGAATCCTTGTGCTGTTTTTCTTTTGGTTATGATTCTTTTTGTTTTCTTTTTCCTTCCTGAGACTGATGTTACCTGAAAGTTGCCCTGGAGTATTTGATGGTGCTGCTGGCATAAGACCCTGTGTGATGGGCCAATACCAGTGAGCAGTTGTCAGTTGCTGTAACCAGCTCTTCAACCCCTGCAGTCTCCTTGTGTGGTGCTGGAACTGAATGCACATAATTTATAAATAAATAAATGTACATGTATTGGGGATAAGAGCTTAAAATTTTTTTACTGGTAGAAGTACACAATCAAAATAATTTGGAGACCACAGCTGTAGCAGATGGAAAATCAGTTTTCTTTTTTTCCCCTTATTTGCCACCAGATTATGGTCCTGCTAAATTCAGCCCTCTGCAAATACAGCCTCCTCCCAGCTTTCAGACACTGTCTAACAAGATGCATCCCCCAGGTAATTTGGCTGAATACACCCCCACCTCCCCAAAAGAAGACATAAATGCAGGGGTCTGGCTGAAAGGGAAGCCTGCTTGCAGCCTGCCTCACCAGTGCAGTTAATTGAAATGCATCCACGTGACCCCTTCCCTTTGATTTGAATGGGAGCTGGCTGGTTTCCCAGTGCAGGCAAAAGAGCTGTTTTATTCTCCTAAAGTGAAATGCCTGTTTCTGATGCTCCATTTACTGAGGACGGTTAAGGGAAGGAAAGGGGAAGAGGCACAGACAGCCAGTGACTGAGGGTGACGGAGGCCAAGGGGTAGCAAGTCTGGTGCCAAAATTGTCAGGGCTGGCAGGGTGCAGCAAATGTGAAGGTGAGGTGATTCACCTACTGATCCACCCCACTGTGCCTCCGGGCCTGGATTCTTTCCGTCCTGCCACTCCTTTTCTCTTAGAGAAATGCTTCCCTGCCCTCTTCAAAAATGAAAATGCAGGGGCCTGCCAATGTGCTTTGGAGGATGGCCTCTGGTGGGCTGCAGGAGTATGATCTTGCTCCTCATGACAGATGAACAATCTCCAGGTGAATCCACAATGTTACCCCGTGTGGAGTTACGAACAGGAATTCATGCTAATGGCCACCACAGCAGCACCCAAATGGGCTGCTGGTGCAAGGGAAGCGATTCCCCCTCTTCGAACTGCCTAGTATAAAAAACTCAGGAAAAGGAGTGAGACAGACAGATGGACATCCCCTGTCTAACTGTGTCCCCAGCCAGCGCTTTCAGATCCAGCTCTTAAATGCCAGAGACCCTCAGCCCAGCCAGCAAACAGGCTGCAAATCCAAAGCTGAGGTGGGACTGTGCTGCTAATGAAGGCTTTGCTCGAGAGCCCTGAAATCCTTCCCTTTTGCTCAAGTTAAACTGCTCCATTTTTTTTCATTTTATTTTTAACTAAGCAGCCTTTCTGCTAGAGTGTATCTCTAGACTTCATGTGGTCTGAGGCAAGGATGCAAGTCCACAGCAAGATTTGGTCCCCTGTGCTTCACCATCTCCTGCTCCCAAATCTTTGATATGTGGTGTTGCCGCTGTCCCAGCTCCAGAGCTGCCGACTGAGTTCCACACCACCTTGTCTTACAGGAGTGCTTGGAGACAAATAGTGTAAGGACCGTGAGATGCTTAAACACTATAGAGTCAGATCTGTATGTAGCAGAGGGAAGTAGCCAGTGGAGGACTGATAGGTGAAGAAGATAGTCATCTGGGGAATGACAGACTGCCTTGACACCCCCTTCTTCCTACCTAAAATAAGCAAAATCAGGTAAAGTTGCAAGAAAAATACAATTCTGGGATTACAGCATGTCTAATATTCTACAGGTGGAATTGCAAGCAAAAGAAGTGTTGATGTTAAATTAATTAATTACAATTTATTATTCAGTACTAAGCAGTAGGGTGATCAAATGTGATTTATAATAAAAGTATTCTTGTTTCCCCTTAATGGTTGGTTTTGTTACAGCGAGCAGAATGAAGTAGTACCTTAGTTTATCCTGCAGATAAGACTTCCCTGCTTTGCTGTAAAGTGTCCCTATTTTTCAGGGAAAAGAAAAAAAGAATAAAATGCTGGTGTCAGCTGGAAGGTTATTGCATAGCTACTGTCACATAAAGCAGAATTAATAGCAAGAGCTTTAAAATATGTGCAGTATGTGCACTGACTTCTTACAAACTGGCATTCTTCACAGTTCCTGGTAGTAGTTACGCTGAAGTGTATGTTTGTAAGGTCAAAGACAGAATTTTTATGGTGAATGATTACAGATAAGTTGTTTTGGTTTTATCTTCTGAACATATCTTTTTGCTCCTTACAACAGGGAGCACATACTTGTGCCTCTGTGTTGCTGCACACAATGCTGCACCTTCCTGCTGTGCTTTTGGAGGAGCACCCATACAGAAAGTCCCTGGATAAGCCACTTGGTGAGGGAGGAGAGAGCTGAGGAAGGAGGGGAGGGTGTGCAGGAACTGGCAATCCCTCTGGGTGACAGAAGGGGAACTGGAAGATATACAAAGGTGATTTCTGCAGATCCATGAGCCCACTGCTCTTGACCTGAAGGGGTGGAGTAGTTCTTGAGGTTTACTGCACTGATATACAAGACAGACATGTGGACTAGGAAGGGCTGTCTGTGAATAAAAGTACTTCAGGCCGTTATGACCTTCAGAAAGAAATGTTGCATACATTTCTAGTTGCTTATAAAATCCTTCTGCTTGGAGTAGAGGAATTCTTACACAAGTCTTTACACTGTTCATTTTCTCTGTCTCCCAAAATAGGGTGGGAGAAGGGCCAGAGAGGAGAGCACCATAGTGGGTGAGGTGGGAGGGCGAACGATAAGCACAGAAGCTGTCAGTGCCACACATATGTGGTAATAATATCTGTTTCTTGAGTAATATACAAATAGGCCAACTAGTATGTAATAAAAAAACTTGATGGCAGTTTCATGTTGGAACACAGATTTATTCAAACTGGGAGCCAGCTAATAATGTGAAGGAAGTCCAATAATCGAAACACTTATTCATAGGTGAGGTTTTTGAACTGGAGAGCCTGCAGACTCTTTCTGAGTCTATAAAGTACTTTGGAGTCTTGTGAGAGATTGTACTGAGAGCACTTGAAATTTTAAAAGGTGACTCACTGTATTTTCCCCTCCAAACAATTAAGTTGTTTCGCTGAGCTCATCTTCACTAGTCTGGTATGTAATATCTTGTTTTTCCCCCTGCTGATGCCTAAATTTATTCCTCTAATAGTGTTCTGAAATGTAAAACTTCTTTATGAATGTTTTTTTAGTGCTACAATGGATCAGTAATCCAGAAGTTTGTAGCTGCATGGAGGATTGCCACAGATAACATAATTCTGTGCAGCTTCTTAGTCTGAGCATTGAGCAAACCATTCTTGAATGAAATCCAGTCTTAGCAGTGTGTTTTCACTCAGGTTGGGGCAGGCATTTATGCCCCAACTCTCTCCTCTGCCCTGTGGTCCAGCTCTGGCCAGGTGGGCAAGTCCAGACAGGCATTACCTTGGCTGATCCTTCATCCAGAGAATCCTGAGTTGGCTCTGAGATTCAAGGACGAAGTTCATGTCTGCTGGTGCTGTGGATGCAGGGGCTTCCTTCACAAGCCAAGCCACTGCCTGCATTTTGGGAAGGCTGGGGACTGGGGCAAGCCCTTGCAGTGCCCTGGTGAGACACTGCCAAGCACAGGTTACTTGGTACCACTGGGAAGAGAGGGGGAAAGGAGTCATTTATATTCCTGACTCCTGGTGGGTGAAACAGTGAGTAGCAAAAGGGAGGTCGGTGGTGGCCAGCTGGCCCCGAGTTGGTGGCAGCAAGCCTGGGAGGGAGATCCCTGGGCTCCTGCCAGCGAGTTTGGGAGGAAAGCAGCTACCGATGGTGTTAGTCAGTGTGACTGCTGAGTGCTGTTCAAAGGGCTGGAGCGCTGTAACAAGGACGGATTGGGCATTATCTCATTTCCTCTTTCACATAACCCCAGGGAAAAGGGAGAACATTAATGAAACCTTGGAGGTGAATGGAGCTTGATCCAGGCTGAAATGTGTAAAGAATTTCTCACAAGAGATTTGTCTTTTTGGTCCTTTTTTACCATTCCACAGGCATAACCTTCCTGGTTGCATGTTGTTTATTTTCCCTTGGCTGTCACTGTTCCTGTTTAATCCTTAAAGATAATAATATGCATTAGTAATGGTGAGGAAGAATGCTTTTTGTAACATTAATGTCATAGTGTGATACAATTTCTCTACTATTTTGGCTTAATATTATGCACATTGTGCCAGCAGTAGTACTGGATGATTCAGAGACTGCTGTTAGGCCTATTAGGGATGCTTTTTCAGAGCTCGTGTAGGAGGCCCCAGAAGACATCCAGAAGATTGACCACAGTATGTATATTTGAAAATGGTGGCAAAAATAGGCTGCTGGAGAATTAAAGCTCAGTCAGCCTAACTTTGAACCCTAGCAAGTCATGAGTGCAACTAACAGCCAATATATAAACACTTAGTAAATAAAACAGCATTAAAAGAGCCACATGGATTTCTAAGAACAGATTGTTTCAAAGCAGCCAGTTTTCCAGGTCTGGCAGATGAGCATGCCTTATAAACAGAAAGGAGAAAATAAATGAGGTCTGATGATGATAAATAAAATAAATAAAGTATCTGCTGATGCCATTTCACACAAAATTTCATAAGCAAACAAAAGAAAGAGGCTTTAGAATTAGAGTAACGGTAATTGGTTTTGTTGGAGCACAAGCCTTGCAAATTGTCTTCTGTGTATCCACTTGTCCCCTCTTGCCACTCTTGTTGTCGCAGACCATTCACATAAGTGCTGCTGATACCTTCTCCTGTTCCTTCATCATCCCCTTGCAAGGCATATTAGTTTGGACTCAGTGCTTGGTTTCAAGAGAAGCACACTGCAGTTTGGAAATAACAGTCTAGGTGAAATTGCCGGAAGGGAGGTGTGCAGCTGTGTGAAAAGAAGCATTTGGACAGGAATTCATGTTTTGACACAGAGCCACCAACAGGATGCCCCTAAACAGAACCTGCCTGACTGCACCTTACAGGAATTCTCTCCTTTGCCACTTGGGTTTAATAACTTGATTAGTGACCTGGATGCTGCAGCTGAAAGTTGGCTTACAAAGTTTGTGTATGTCCTTGACCTGAAGAAACCTTTAGGGATACAGGAGATGAATTTAAAATGATCTTGGCACTCTGAAGAGAGGCTCCACAATCAAAAAGTTGAAATTTCATGAAGAGAAATGCAAAGAGTTGTGCTCACAAAGGAGAATTCAAATGACTGTGGGCTGGGCCATTTGAAGGACTATTAGAAAGGCTTATCATGTCTTATGATGTGCCTGCAGAGAGAAATTGATCCTATTTTGGAAATGCTGTGCATTAAATATAAAGAATTCTTCCTCATGATTATTTTGAATTTTGATTATTTTGCTTTCAGTGTATTCATTACTGAAAAAGCCTGAGAGCTGTTGTCCTGCCAGAGGAGGATAACAGAGAGTCCTTGTTAAAGCAACAAAGCACTTGAAGAAGATTGGATAGCATGCAGCAGCCAGTGGCTCTTTACTGAAATCTAGGAACAGGGTTGTATCCATGGATGGCAAATCTGTTTTGATGGTATCTAAGTGCATCTGTAGTCTCTCTAAGTGAAATGGAAGGGTATGATAGCCCTACCCAGGAATTAAAATCACTGTTTTCTCCAAAGCAGCATTTCTTCCTCCAGTGTGCTCTTGCGTCAGAAAGGAGACAGGTACAGCGACGTAGGTAGTTGAAGTCAGAGATCCTGAAATGGGACTCCTGCCCTGACATACCTTTGATGACTGTGTCAGTTTGGCATGAGAGGTGCTGATGGCTGTGCTGTCTGTGCAACAGGGTGCATGTGCATCTCCCTGCACATCAGGATGCAGCTGCCAGGAGCCATCCAGTTGTGCTGGGCATTATGTAGCCGTCCTGTTTGTCTTCCCCTGTCGTGGGCACTGCAGAGGAGGAGGCTGGGCAGAATGGCAGGGATGTTGTCCTCCTGGTCTGGCCATGGGGATCCTGGGGTTAGGATCTGGTCAGTTGTGGTTTTGGACTCTGCAGATGAGTAGAGTCCAAAACAGGGACCACAGAGTCCCTGTCCACAGAGTCCACAGCAGGGACCAGGACCGTCAGACTTAAAGTAGATGAACATTAATGTGTTTAGAATTTGCAAAGTAACCAGCAAGTAGGGTTTATTGGTTTTGGAACAAATTCCATTGTTTAACTGCTAAACAAGAGAAATGCCACTTCTTAACAGCAGTACTCTT
Organism: Struthidea cinerea; assembly: GCA_013397865.1. Classification (NCBI taxonomy): domain Eukaryota; kingdom Metazoa; phylum Chordata; class Aves; order Passeriformes; family Corcoracidae; genus Struthidea; species Struthidea cinerea. The sequence goes on along the minus strand of VZTI01002192.1, from coordinate 1,315,956 downwards.
GTGGAAAGGTCAAGCCTTTCTCCTGTTACTCATAAGCATTTTAGAGGAGAGGAAGCTTTTGACAGCTCCCAACATCAAATACGTCCTCTGATCAGCTGCTGCAACTCCAGTTCTGCAGCGCCAGGTGTGCCATCTGTTTGTCGCTGGCACTTGGGTCCCTGCAGTCTGCTCCGGCTCCAGTCAGCTCTGCCTCTGCTACTGGGCCCAGGAGAGGACCCTTGGCAAGGAGAGCGGGCCTAGTGGTGGAGCTGGTGTTTCCCATCACTTCCTAGCAAGGGGCCCTCAGCTGAGCAGTGTGGTTCATCCCAGGGCATTGCTCCAGGCCCGTCTCAGGTGTAGCAGTAGCACTTTTGAAAAAGTTGAGTTTAAATATTGCAGTGAGTTCAAGCGAAGACAAATGGCTGGCTGTCCTCTCATCAGTTGAGAGCAGATTATTTTTATTGGTGCCATTTCATAGAATCATAGAATTTGGGGTAGAAGGGACCTTTAGAAGCCCTCTAGTCCAACGTCCCTGCAATGAGCAGGGACATCTTCAATTCCTTGCTCAGAGGCCCCTCCAGTCTGACCTTGAATGTTTCCAGGGGTGGGGCATCTACCAACTCTATGGGCAACTTGTTCCAGCGTTTCACCACCGTCGTAGTGAAAAATTTCTTATTTTAACGGCTGCAATTGTGACTTTTTACCTGAACTTGAGTCACTGGCTTGGAGGTCCAGCTCTGATTTACGTTGTTTTGCTGTCAGCATTTGGTGGCCTGGGGTCTGCTTTGAAAGGCAGCCGTAATGGCACTGACAGGAAGGACTGCAAAGGGAACCCCAGGGGCATTTGGGACTTTTTTTTTCCCGTTTCTTGAGCAGGCTTCGCCTTTTCAGCCTGGCGATGTGGGGCGG
>VZTI01002192.1:1303081-1315028 GCA_013397865.1 Struthidea cinerea | reverse complement strand
CGGGCCGCCCCACGGCGCGGGTCCCGGGCACGGCCCCTGGGGCGGGGGCGGCTGCCGCCGGGGCCTCCGTCCTCGGATGTCGGGCAGGGATACAAATACAGATATAAATACAGTTTTCACAAACATCCCCTCCGTTACAGTGCACCCGCGACCGCTGCCTGCGGCCCCCCCGCCCCGCTGCCCTCCCGGCTCCCCAGCCCGCGGGGTTACGCCGGGCCCGAGGGGATGTGTCTGCCGGGGGGCGTGCCCTCTGCCAGTGCGCAGGATCAGGGAGTGTTTTGGGTTGCAAGGGAACTTTAAGATCATCTAGTTCCATCGCCCCTGCCATGGGCAGAGATACCTTCCACTAGGGCAGCTTGCTCAGAGCCCCATCCAACCTGGCCATGAATGCTTCCAGGGATGGGGTATCCACAGCTGATTGAGGATGACCACGCTGAGGGAACAGCTCACTTTTGTTGAACTGGAGGGATACTTCCTGCATCTTCCTACCTTGTGCTGTGTATGGTGCCCACTGGTCCTTTGCCCTACAGCAGCTGCATTCACTAACCCACCCCCCACCCCAAACCCAGTCTTCTAGTTTGGTGGCTGGGAGAGGGCTCTTGAGAGAGGAAGACATGGGCTAAAGCTCCTTGCAGCTGGGGTGGAGGTGAGGGAGGAAGGACTGTATAGGAAGGGGGAAGGAAGAGCGTCAGAAGGAGAAAAAAGGAACTTGGTGGTGAGCTCCTAGGTCAATTCAGCCATCTCTTGTATACACCCTCGGCAAACTGGAACAGCTGAGGCTATTTCCTTCTGCTTGTTTTGTCCCGGAGACGGTGATTTCAGGGGGTGACGAGGCAGACAGCTGCAGGGTGTGACTGCCTGGCTTCTCCACCAGCTCTTGGCAATGCAGGCACCTCAAAGGTCTCCTTGCAGAGGGTTGCCCGTGTTGCCTGAAGCAGAGAGGACACTGATTTGTCCAGAAGCTGCAGTATTGAGCATCCTGGAGCAGCTCTGGTGATTTGTCTCTACCTGTGTTCTTCAGTTCTAGTTCATGTTGGTCTGCTAGAGGAGCAAAGAAAAATACTCTGCATTTGTGGAAACGTGGGTATTAACCAGTGGTTCCATTCTGTAGCTAACTTTTGCTTGTAGACTAACTTTTTGGTCTAATTCTGTGCCTAGTGGAGGTCCAGCCCGATCTCTGTTACCTTAGGAGCTTCATGATCACTGCAGAGCCACATCTGCTGACCCCTTTCACAGTAAGTCCTGGTGCCAGGAGCAGCTGATGGGCTTGTCTGAACTGTGTGACTTTGTCTAGAGCTGTTTGTGTGACTCTGCCCTGCACTTCCCATAAGGCCTGATCTGGGCAACCACAGACGACAATGATCTGTCAGTGCCTATAAGCATAGTCTCTTGGGGGCCGGTCTTGTTCTGCTCTCATTGGCCATAATTTTGTTTACAAGTTTTCTTTTAGCACGGCTCTTTTGGAAAACAAGTTGGTGACAAAAGAGAACCAACTATTGTGAGTGAACAAAACTGAAAAACATGGTTTAGCCAGACCAACTAGTTAATGAATTGTTCAAACATGCTTTAAAATGTTAATTGAAGAGTTAATGCTTGTTTTCCTAGTTCCCTTTTAACGGATGCTTATTCACATTAACCATGAAGTGTTGCAGCTTTTACAGTTATCATGAATCAACAAACTGTCCTTGCCTTCCTATAAAAGCGGAACTGCTGGCTTATGTGCAGTACCTTAAATAACATGAATTGCAGTAGCAACCAAGGCCTCTCATTCTGTACAACTGGTTTGTTGGTATTTTCTTCATCCTCGAGAACAAAATGCTCTTACCTTGACGTTTGCCACATTATTTGGAGAGACAAAGCTGTAGTGCATTGTTTTGCCTGGGAGAGTAACTGTCCAGTGATAAGTTTAATGAAACTTTACTGCTGCTTTTGTACTTGAAGGGTCTTTGCAGGAAGAGATAAGAAGTTGAAATGAGGAAGCACTATGTGGCAGTATGGGAAACAGCAGCTTGGAAAGATAACTTACATTATGTCTACGGAAAAGAGCTAGCGATAAGGTTAAGTGAACTGAAGACAGAAATAGGAGCAAGAAACAGGATGTAGAGACATGATGAAGGAGAAGCAAAATGAGGCTCTGTTGGTATGGCATAGCATTATTTTGTGTATATGGTGAAAGCCAGTGGTAAGGAAACTTCCCTGCCTGACCATTTGGGAGGGCGCACTGGCAGTCAGGGGACTGAAGCCTGAAGCTGTACTGCTGTACGAACAGAGCTGGGAGAAGTTCTGCCTGCAGCATGTCCTGCGTGTCCCCCTGCAGAGATCAGATTGTGGCCTCATTTCTTTGTCACTAATGGTGAGCAAGGTTTCAGGCTCCACTTGTTACAGATCTATGTAGCAAGTGGCGGAGAGACAACTGTTGATTTTAAGGGTATTCCTGCTTTAACCTGCAAAGGATTGCTGGAGGCCTTTGAGGTGTGCCAGAGATTCAGATTGATTTAGGAAAACTGACTTTGAGTGTCTGTCCATACAAGAGCGACACAGCTCAACTCTTGTTTGTCTGGGCAGGTTGACCACCCTAACCTGCTCTGCGAGATGGTTATTTTTTGTCCCCAGTTAGTCCTTGTCCTGTGCTGTGGTTGTCAGAGATGGCAGTAGTCTTAGTGTGTGACACTGTCTTCCTTCATCTCAGAAAAGAAGAGAATCAGAGAGTGTTCCCCTTTCTCAGCAGGTGGGAAGGTGGGGAGATGGGTTCTTCCCACTCCGCATGGCACTGAGAGAGATGCTTGTGATGGGTTGAAGTGGCCCTGCTTGACTTTTTGCTGATCATCAGTGATTCCAGGGGTTGCTCTTCCCCTGTAGGGACCTGGAATGCTGTGCTGCTGTTCTCCAGATTTTGTACTTCTGTACCATGCACCGATGGTAGAATTAAAGCTATAGCCTTTCCTATGAGGTGGAAGGTTTGCTTCCTTCTCTGTCCTTGATGGTTTTGAAATGAAGAATTGGCATGACACAATTTGTGGAGCTGAACCGTGAATTTTGATAGATTTATTCTCTTCTTTACATCATCAAGTTTTTACAGGGTCAAAGAAGGAAGTGGTTTACTGAGTCACTTAAATTATTTTTTTTTTTGTTTTATCACAACTACCAGTAATAACCACAGGGAAAACATGCAAACAGTGGGCATTTGATGTACAGCTTTATATGGGAGAGGCTACTCATTGTGAACGTGCTGCCAGTGAGGCTACAGGCTGACAGTAAGTGTCCACTTGGTCACTGGGGCTGAGGGTCTGGCTGAGGCATCTGCTGGAGTGCACATTGTGCTGCCTTCTGAGCTAACAGCGTGGCTGCAAATTGTATGGGCTTTTAGTCATTCACAGGGAAATTCTTGGGAGCAGGAGCCATGCATGGGAATGGTGATAGACTTAGGAAGAGGATGAATAATAGTTTTACTTGCTGGGTTTTGTTACTACTAACAGCAAGCGGCACGGTAACAGAGCTTTTAGCAGAGTACTTTGTTGTTCTGGAAATGAACAGAGGTATTCTGGTATTCCCAGCAGGTTTTTATCCTTTGCTCCCCGGGAGTGTTTTTAGAGACACTATTTTGTCCCCTCCCAGAACAGAGGATTCATGGTCAGTTTGAAGAATCACCATTGCTGACGGGCTTTCTGCTGGCTGAGGAAGAGGACACTGCAACAAGAATAATTGAACCCAAAACTGTAATTCCAGTGGAAGGAATAGATTGGTCCCACCTTACAGAAATTACCGAAATTGTATTGCTTCTGGTATGGTTATGGGCAGAAGTCAGTAACTTTTCCAGCAAAGGCAAAACTTTTACAGTAGGGCAGCTGTGCATTTTTGGTTTAAGGCTTTTGCTGTAATTTAAGAATCTTAAGTATGTTTTTCGTGTGCTTTAAATTATTATGAAAAATCCATATGAGATCATATTTTTATGTTTAATGCTGAATCCCAAAGTAATTTTTACAGCCTTAAGGGGAGGCGGGGACGGCTTTTCCATTTTACATCATCCTGAATGTCCAGGTTTAATTACTTTCATTTCTTTCGCACGGTGGTTTTTTTTTCTCAGTATGGATTTTTCTGCTTGGACATGAATTACAAGTTTTAATAATTTTGAAACCAAAATGTATATACTTAAAAATTAAGATTTTTTTTGAGTTGCTAAAAGTTGCACCTTGTCTGTGATTTTTGTTTTTACATGTATTCAGCTTCCTTTTTTGTAGACACCTGATCTACTTTCTATATTTTGTTTTAGAGAATATGTTAGTTTTTATATACAATAAATCATCATACTACAGGTATGATAACCTTTTAAAGGTGATAATCTCTGGGGACCAATCATTTTCTACCTTTCTTGGAAATGCTGGTCAGAGGATAGAACGAGTTTTCAGTATGTCTGAAAACTGTGCTGTCTCAAGTGTTTTCTCTGTGCCCTCACTGCCTCCTCCCCTTTCCTCTGTAATGTGTTTTCCCTGCCTTGGCTTTTTGGGCAGTAGAGACTGTGCGAGGTGTCTGTATGGTGTGTTTACAGGCGTAGAGTCAGGATCGTTGCTTCTTCTGGGCTGCTAAATTGATCATCCCTCACCATACAACCAGCAGCATTCAAAGGCTCTGGTGCCCTCTTGGGAGCTCAGGGTTGGATTGTCCTTCTAAAACACCAGCCCTTGGAGCTGTAAAGTAGTGTCACCTACTGCTTTCATGCTTGTATTTGTGTGCCAGGAGGTGGTGGTGCCTTCAAGCCATGTGCATGTTGTCAGGGTTACCAGCACCTGCTCCAGCCTTCTCAAGGGGAGTGCACTGTCTTCTCTCCTTGGCATTTCATTTCAGTGTAAGGACACAAAACCTTTATGAGAAGCTTTTCTTTCTCTACTTGTAACGTAGCGTTAGTCATTTGAAAAGTATTTGTAAGATGGAAAGCAAAGGGTCCAGGATTCAACAGAGAAAGCAGTTTATAGGCTGCTGTAGTTTTGTTTGCATTTATTTAACCCTGATGAGTGATGTTTGGAGAAAAACTAAGATTTCCTAATAGTCCCGTTCCTTCACTGAAAGGGCAGATTCAGTCTGGGACCTGTTTTGAGGTGTCCCACTAGCTCTCCACCCAAACCAGGTCTCAGAAATTGCCCATCTGAAATGGCTCTGCACCCCTGGAAGGGCTTGCTGGCTTTCGGGACACAAACCTGACTGCCAGAGCAGGTAATTCCTTGGCAGCTCTCTGGGCAGTTTTCTTCATTTGCTACCTGTTTTCTCGTTCTGTTTATGTCTAATTATTATTGTTATTGTTATTATTTTAATTTTCTTTTAATTTTGTTTTAACTTGGAGATTTCTTCAGTCTTTTGTAGCATCTACTGGGGAACTTCTAACCACTCAATAAGTCATCTGGCACCTGGGGCTTTTTACCCTCATTTCTAGAGGCAATTTTTCCCATCATAGTAGAATAAAGTAAATCCTCTGGACATATCTACAGTAGTAGAGTGCAAGTAGAAGTCAACTTTATTAAAGATAAGACTTTTCATCTTAGGATCTTCATGCATCACAACCAAGGTGCTTAAACATAAAAGGTATATTTCTGACCGGCTTTGAAAATCTCTGTTCGGAAGAGGCTTTTAATTCCAAGACAGTAAAAATTATTCTGAAGGGTAGGTCCTGGATCTAGAAATGCAGGTTGGGAATTGCTTGTGGGTTTTTTTTCCACATGCTCTAGGCTATGAAAATTAATCTAAACTGTGATTTTATTGGCTTTAAATTCTCCCTCCCCTCATCATTTTGATGTGGGTTTTTTTTCCCCTTTCTTTTCTAAGATGTTACCCCATCGTATACAAGGTCTATGTGAGTAACTGTACCCATCTTAAAGCATCAACTGTTTGCCAGCTTGTTTGTCACTCTTTTTTTTTTGAGAGGCTTACTTACAAATGGCAGGACAAAACTGATTCATGCTGTGTCACACTTTCTTCTTTGCACACCTACTCGTGCATGGATCATCTGCTGATTAACAGCATAAATTTCTGGCTATAATTCTAACCTGCATCTTCACCTGCTGGTCTGTCATTCATCTCTGCTCTCAGCTTGGCCCCGGTCTGAATTACTAAGGTATGTGTGGGTTAATCCGTACCTCCCTCTGGCTGTAGAAAGTAATACTGGCACGAGAAACAAGGCAGTGTTTTCCCAGTAGAGGGAGGTATTGTAAAGCTCAACCGTAGTCGGTTTCTGCTTGCTGGAGAAAAGTGTGCTTTTTGCAGGGTTTTTTTTCTGCTGAATTTAGGAATTCATGGACCAGCATGTGCAGAGAGCTTGGAGAAGGAAAGCAAAATACCTTGCTCCATGTTGAGGCAGACAGAAGATTTTCCCATGTTTGCTTTTATAATTTTTTGCTATTATTGGAATAGTATATTTGGAATGAGAGCAGGGATCTCTGCCATGCTTCACTGAAACCTTGTGGGCCACCAGCCGTGGAGGTGGACATGCCTTTGGTACTGCCAGAATGAGAAAGGACCCCTGTGTTCACCACAGTAGCCCTGCCTTCCCTTTGCACACTCGGTTCCCAGAGGATTTCAGTGGGTTGAGTGCATCACTGCTCCAAAGAGTGTTGAGCCCACCGTAGAATCATAGAATGGTTTGGGTTGGAAGGGACCTTAAAGTTCATCTAGTTCCAACTCCCCCTGCCACCCCCCACCATGGGCCAGGTTACCTTGCACTAGACCAGGTTGCAACCATCACGTAGGTTTTTACTTTACCTTGTATGGCAGGGACAGGCATTAGTAGATGAGGTTTAACAAAAACTAGTAACTACTGTTAAATTGCAACAAGCCCACTTTGTCAGCTGGAGCATGGACATAAATCCAAAACTCTGCTTTGTAGTGTGGACATAGATCAAGTGCCTCAGTACTTAGCCTAATCCGCAGATTAAGTTTGCATGCTTCAGGACTGAACATCACTAGATGGAACATGGTAAGAAGCGTCAAAGCGGATGTTGGAGTGACATTAGACAAGGAAGGAGACATGTAATTAATTATTTAACTCCTTGAATCAACAGTTTAGGCTCCTGTGAAGCTTTGAAATTTTAGTTTCAAGGTGTCTGTCCTTAGTATTTGTGCTTGGTATTCTCTCTGTGCATTTCATTTTATCACTGCCTGCCCCAGCAGGGACCCACAGTGTGGTACGCTATTCCTTGACACCCAAACCCATCTGTGGGGACTCATTCTGCAGCTCCAGAGAGGCGTGAAGCTTTGTTGGTATCGGGACATCATTTGGGTGCTTTAGGGATTCTTGCAAAACTGCCGGAAGGGTTATTGCCACCTTCCTTCATTTTCTGCAAGTCCTTTGCTGATGTATAAGCCTTTTCCTTCACCTTACAGTGTGCTTGTCTTCCAAATCTTGTGAGAAATAGAAAACAGTCCCTCTTGTACACATTCCTGTGGAAACTGATTCCAGTGATAAGCTGGATGAGCAATGAGGGGATGGAGGAATGTGCTCCCCTTTTAACATGCAGCCACCTTGTAACTGCACGTTAAAAGGGGATTCCGATAGTGTTCTTAGAACACTCTTCTGATTATTGCTTTGACTGACTGTGCTGCTATGAAAACAGTTTTTTTCTATTGATTTCAAAATCTTCAACTAAATTTAAATGAAATTTGGTAGTTTTTTCAAAGTTTGGAAAAAAAACCAAAAAACAAAAACATGGCACTCGAGTGAATAAAAGGTGAAACACATAAAGATTTTTCTGTGGGGAATGAGAGACCTAGAACCTCGTCTTTTCTGGTTTCTAGTTTAGTGTATAGTCCCTGTAAATACAGGCTCATGAAGAAATGTCCTGAATTTGAAGCACTTGGCATTTATTGTTACTCCTAAATGCAATTACATGTTTTCCAGCATCAGGAATTGCTGTTCACATCCCTTTGAATGCAGTATAAAGTAGCCAGACATAACCTATCTATCTTAAAAGATTTTTAAATTGGAAAATTCTGCTGAATACCTAGAGTCACCAGAACAGCAGTACTTTCACAGAAATTTAAGAGGGAGCACTGGAGGCTTGGAACATCAAGATAAATGCTCTGTAGAACTGCAGCGGAAACTCGACCATGAGCATAATAAAAAGTTATTTACTGCTTGTGATGAATGAAAGACTGCATACTTTCTGTCTGGTTGCACCTTTTGCTGGTTAGACATGGGGGAATATTTTCCTCTACTGAAAGACCACCATGGTTATCTATCACATTGCAGTAGCCATGTTGGCTTTCTCTGGGGGCAGGAGGAAGGTCAGTTGCATGAGGGAAGAGTCACGCACTGGAAAATGAAGAGTAAACCTTCAAAGTACAGGACATACAAGAAGGCTGTGCATTACTGGTAATGAGAAAAGCTGTGGTAACTTGGCTGGTCCTCAAAAATTCTGATGGAATGTGAAAGGTCCAAGTGGCCCCATCCCACACGAGAAGAATGTAATCTCTCAAAAAAGGAATTATAAACAGCAGATAGGGGCTAGAAGGTAAAAAGGGGTGTGGGGAGCAGGAGGCACTCGCTGGGGAAGCTCTTCTTGCAGAGCCAGGTCTAACCGAGTTGCTTTGTGGAAGCATTTAAGTGAGTTATTGGAGAAATAAAATTTGTGTTCTGCAACATCTCTGCAAAAAACACCCTTATAACTTGTATTTGATACTCAGAACTTAAGGTTTGACTGTGTGGGTAAATTCAGATTTGAAACCTCATCTCTTGTGGGGATTCATGGGCAATCCCTCAGGGCAGAAAAGGAGTCCAGTTTGCATTTCTTCTTGTAGAAAGCTTTTAGCTTGTTCTGAAGTCTTCCAAGAAAGTGTTTTCTACATCAGTGTAGATCCCTGTTGGAGTTTGCTGAAGAGGCCTGTGAAATGGAGCTATGGAGCTGAGTTCCCAGTCTTACTTTAAAAACCTAACCATCTTGCCCTCCTTTATATTTAGGTGGATTTGATCTGTATAACAACTCATTTTTGTGTCTGGACTTGCTCTATTCCTTCAATTTGCATGCCTTGTCTGGTAGTGTTAATTTTAAATTTTCCTAATACTGGTTTGGTGCAGCTCTGGTTTCCAAGGACATTTGAGTAAAAGCTGTTGCCCAAGCACAGCAGCTGCTCATACAGATAAATAAAAGTTTAAAGAAGTGATGTGTTTCACACTGACGCAACGTGCAGCAAAATGGGTGAAGAGTTGTCCTTTTACTTTTTATTGGCTTGTGTCACGTTTAATACAAAAGTATTCATTATATGCTGAACAGATGGCTACTGTAGTGAATAAGAATCTATGAACAAATTTATAGGTAGTAGTTCAATTTCAATAGTTTACAAAGAGCTTTTTCACAGAAAAAAATGTACTCATCACTTTTTAGATTAATATCTAAAATTGATCATTTGGACAAAGATAAATCATTCATACACAGATATTTAAAGCAGAGTATAAACTGTTGGTAATGTATAAAAGCTGCTGTGCCATGAACATCTGTCATCAGCCGTCCTGAGCCTCCACTCGTAACAGCATTAACTTTTCATTGGATTGCTGATTGACTAACTGCAGGGAATTGGCATTTAATTATGTTTAAGCTTATCCTACTGTGTACTGAGAAACAATTTTAAATACTTCATTTAAAACTGGAATGCAGCGTGTTTAGGCAAATATTGTGATCATTCTTGCTTTTATTTTCTGAGGACAGGAGCTCAGTTGTAGCTTTTGTTGACCGTTCAGTGTGCACAACCCTCTAACATATAAATCACTTTGAATTTTTGCAACCATTATCTATTTGGCATGTTACGTGATTCCTTTTCCAAAACAATTTGTTATTTTTCCATTGTGTGATGTTTAATATTATGTGCTGATGACATTCCAGACTAAAGCACATTGATAGTATTATATAAAATTACTGTGTTTGTGTTCAGTCTGGTAATCTCAACAAAATTGGTGTCATATGATATACCCAGTATCACCGATGTTACACATTTTTCCTTTAGAGAAATTCAAAAATACTCTTACATATATTCTGCAACAAAATAAACACTTTAATAATGAAATCTGTAATTCATACCACATAGAACTTGTTTCCTATTATAGTCAAAACAGTCCTTGCTAATTGTTAGGTTCCTTGGCTTTTATTAAATGCAAGTTCATTTAAAAAACACACCTTCCCCACTCACCACCTAGAAGTAAAATCTCTGAAGTTTTTGTTTATATGTGTCAAGAATAATGTCAAAGAAATGGTAAACATTTTTCAAGAAGTGGTAAGCTTTTTTGAAGCCTCCTGAAATGTTTTATTTAGTACTAAAGATTTACTAAGAGAGGTGAGATGCAGAGCTTGCAGAATTCCCTGTTAACCACCTTCCTGCCTTGCAGGAAACTTCAAGCACTTCCATTCCTGTTTTACAATTACACAGGACACTCCATCACTACAAAATGTGACAAACTGGTATAGTGGTTGTGTTTTGATAGCTGAGAGTAGGAAGAAAATTACATTGTGGTTTTCTTCTGATTTTCAAGGTAGAAAAAGAAAAATGCACAGTACTGTTGCATTTCCAAAAAAGTATTTTAATGCTAGTTACTGAAGTTACTTTGCAGCACACTTTGCTGCATTAACCTCCCTGTCAGAGCTTGCCAACGTGCTTGAGTAACTGAAGTTTCATAGCTCTAATGACTTTCCTTTTGTCGTAAATTATAACAGGAAAGAGTAAACAGCTCATAGCAGCCCTGGAGATGTGTAGCTTCTTGCGGAGGCGCTGGGAGAGCTGCCTGCTTTGCCCAGCACAGGGCAGGGTTGTGCCTGTCGGGGCGGTGACAGTTTGAGGAAAGCGGGAGGGAAGGAGGTGAGCTTGTCGCACACATCCCTTAGGTGTGATCAAGGGATAAAGGAAATGTGGTGCCCTTTGGGAGGGTGTGTACCTATGAGAAACAGGAAGCAGCTCGGCGGGTGCCTGCCCTGCCCGCCCGCCTGCCTGCAGAGGTTGGTGGCTCCGGCGGGCGCAGGTGTGCCGACACACCGCCCAGCCGCTGCTCTCCAGGCATCTTGGCAGGCGCGCTCCTCGGCACCCGCAGCTGGGAGAGGCGGGGGAAAGAAACCCAACCCAAAGCCAAAACACCCCCCTCACCTTTAAAAAAAAAACTCAGCCCTCCTCCAGGTAGGGGAATATGACGGCCTTGCAGCTGAAAGAGTTGTCACATTCAGGTCTGTACCGGAGGAGACGGGATCGTCCTGACAGTGTCCTGCCCGGGTCACAGGAAGAAAACCTGAGGTGAGTGCAAATGGATGGTACTGCTAGGGCACTGATCCCTTCTCTGCTGCCCGCTTGCTTCAGTAGTTTGAACAAACAAAATGCAACCACAGCTCTGGAAAGTCACTGCAAAACACATGCATTGAGAAGCAGCCCCAAAATACAATGGAAGAACCCCTGAAGGAGGGATAACAGGAGCCATGTGATGACCTTGTGCATTCTAGCGATGGTGTGACAGCCTTCCCTGACTTTGGGAAGGGCAAGTGTTAGCTGGCTTTTACTTCTGGATCCCTTCTGACGGCCAGCACTGGCAAGTAAATAAACGTTTTGGAGCCTGACAACTTTGCTCCGTCTGCTTTGAAGCTAGTTCTGGGTCACCCAGGTTCTGTGGGTTGTGCTGCCTCTTGAGCGTCTTGGCACAGTCCCTGTGCCAGGCTGGTGTTGTGGAGCTGGGGTGGCTGCTGGGCTCTGGGTTTTCTCGTGGGGGGTTCTTTGATGCGGAAAGGGCTTTAGACAAAAGAATGCAGCAGGGCCACTTAGCCTGACCTTACTCAGCAAGGGTGACCAAAAATCAGAAAGCCATTTAATGTCTGGGGTTATCTTCCTGATGTTATGAACCTTTTGAAAAAAATTAACAATGAATTTGTAAAAAGCCTCTGTTTGGAGCAGGAAGATTAAAGATTTGTTTGTAACTTGAGTAAGTGCAGACCCCCCC